>JAQQSZ010006501.1:0-13574 GCA_028646595.1 Phalanger gymnotis
TCCCACCAGGTGGGCCTGGGGCCAGAAGTAACTGCAGCTGTAGTTCTGTAGCTGCACCTCCCCCCCACTGCCCCGGGGCAGGGGGCAGTGGCCAAACTGCAAACTCTTTTCACTTTATCCCCAGCAGTTTTTCCCACTAACCTTCTTTGTTGTCTTTGGTGTTTGTGGGTTGAGAAGTCTGGTAACTGCCACAGCTCATTGATTCAGGGCGCTAGGGCTTGTTCTGCCTGGCTCCTGGTCTGGTTGGTCCTGCCACTGCTGGCACTGGGCTCCGCTCCCCTCCGCTCTGTGCATGATAGACCTCATCCAGTGACTATCCAGGCTGTCCTGGGCTGGATCTCTGCTTCCCTCTGCTATTTTGTGGGTTCTGCAGTTCTAGAATTTGTTCAGAGCTATTTTTTATAGGTTTTTGGAGGGACCTGGCAGGGAGCTCATGCAGTCCCTGCTTTCCAGCCGCCATCTTGGCTCCGCCTCCCATGGGCCACTTTTTAAAAGGATAATTAATAATCTAGAATGCATCCAGATGAGGGTGACTATGATGGTGGAACTGCATCACCCGAATAATGGTTACTTATTAAACATATATAAGGAAAGACCCTAATGACCCCTGGATTTTGCCATCTTCCAAGATGCAAGTCTCTTAGGACTTTCTAGCCCTTCTGGTTAACCTTATCTTTATTTTATGTGTTGTCTTTCCCTTTTAAAGTGTTAGCTACTTGAGACCAGGGAATATCTTATTTTTTTTTCTCTTTGCACAGAGCTTGGCACATAGTAAGCACCTAATAAATGCTTTTTTTCATTCATTCATCCATTTGCTCATTCAAGACCAAGCAGGCTTTGATCACTATATCCTAATAGCTAAATCATTGTCCCGTGGAAGAGAAATTATAATCATTTTATATGGCCCTGGAATGCAGACCCAGGCCCAAACAGCAAGGTAGAATTGTTGGTTAGATGACAATCACATTAGGTAGATTAGAAACTGAATGAATGACTGGTTCCAAAAAGTTGTGAACAATAGATCAGTTTAACTTTGGAGGGAGATCTCTAGTAAAGTGCATCAAAGATTTGTCTTTTCCCCTTGTCCGTTCAACATTTTTATCAATGACTTGGATGAAAGCAGACATGGTGAATTTATCAAGTTTACTGAAGATAGGAAGCTGGAGCGGAAAGGGATAGCTGATGTGCTGGTTCACAGAAGCAGGTTAGAAAAAGATTGCACGATGGGTCAAATTTAACAAAATGAAAAATATAGGGATGGATGAAGTGTCCTACAGTGGGGCCCAAAAAAAATCAACTTCATAAGTACATAATGGGAAATATATGCCTTGATAATAATTTCTATGAAAAAGGGGATCAAATGCTCAATATGAATGGAGTATGACATGGTGACAAAAAAAAAGTGAATTTAATGTAGGGCTATATCTAGAATGAGAGAGGTAATAGCCCTGCTATATTATGCCCCAATTCGGCCACATCTAAAGTACTATGTCTGGTTTTCAGCAATACATTCTAGGAAAAGTAATGATAAATCTAGCAAAATCAATGTTAAATGGCAGCTAGGTGGTGCAGTGGAAAGACCACCAGCCCTGGATTCAGGAGTTCCTAAGTTCAAATCCAGCCTCAGATACTGGCTGTGTGACTTTGGACAAGTCACTTAACCCTGATTGCCTCACTACCCCCCCCCCCGGAAAAAAAAAAGAAAAGAAAAACAATGACAAGCTTGAGCTAATCCAGAATAAAGTAATCAGGATGACAAAAAGTCTGGAGACCATGCTGGAGAACTGACTGAAGAAACTGGGACTAACCTTGGAGGAGAAAAGACCTGATGGGACTGGTAGTTGTCTTCAAGTATTTGGTAAGTTCCATTATACAAAAAAAGGATTAAACTTGTTTAACTTATCCCCAGTGGGCAAAATTTGGAGCAACTCCCTGGAAGCTGCAAATCAGCATTTTTCAGTTTGAAATTAAAAAGGAAATCTGTAATAAGTAGGACTGTCCAAAGCAGAATGTGCTATTTCACAAAGTAATGAGATTTCCATTACTGGAGGTTTTAAAAACAGATTCCAGATGACCATTTTTTAAGGGATATTTTAGAGTAGTTTCCTATTCAGCTGTAGGTTGTAAAGGGATAGCTTTTAAGGTCCTTTCCAGCTTGATACGATTCTATATTTAAGATTTCATTACTTTCAGAAAAACCTAGAAAGCCTCATATGAACTGATACAAAGTGAAATGAGCAGAACCAGGAAATCACTGTACACAGTAACAGCAACACTGTGCCATGATCAATGATGAATGGCTTGGCTCTTCTCATCAATGTAATGATCAGAGACAATTACAAAGGACTCATGATGGGAAATACTATCCACATCCAGATAGAGAACCAATGAGCTCTGAAGGCAGATCAAAGCATACTATTTTCACTTACTTCCTTTTCTTTGTGGTTCTTTCCTTTTAGTCTATTTCTTCTTTCACAACTGTGACTAATATGGAAATGTTTTACATGATTGCACATATATAACTATGTCAAATTGCTTACCATTTTAGGAAGAGAAGAGGGGAGGAAGGGATGGCGAGAGGGAAAAAATTTTGAATTTAACATCTTGTAAAAATGAATGCTAAAATTGTCTTTACACATAATTGGAAAAAAATATTATTTTTTTAAAAAAAGATTTCATTACTATCCCCAAGGGATAGTGTGAATAGCCAGGTAGCAACTATGTCACTTTGGTGGGTCCATGATTTAACCACAACCTCTTTTCCTCCTATGTAATCCCCTCCTCCTCCCCACCATGCTTTCCCATGCATCCTTTATAGTTAACTCATCCAACTCACTAGATACCTTCCACTAGTTCTTTCAGTATCTACAAGAAACCTGGAAAGTACTACATAGCTATACTACCACCTCCTTTTATGGTCATAGATCTTTGAGTATGTCTTTTCACTCAACAAACATTTATTAACCACCTCCTATATGTACATAAAGAAACAAACACGAAGAGTATCCAAGTATGCATAACAGAGAATGTGAAATTCCACAGCTTCTCAAAGTCAAAAGGGACCTCAGAGGGACCTCTAGATCTATCAGAATCCCCTCTATAAAAAACCTGATAATTGTCATACAACTTTTACCAGATAGCCTCCAAGAATAGGGAATTCACTATCTCTTGAGGCAGCCTATTCCATGTTTGAATAGCTCTAATTAGGAAATTTAACTTACTTAAGTGGATCTGTGATCTTATTGATTTGGGATGTTATGCCCTACCCCCCCTTTCAGTTTCTCCATCCTGCCTCAGCTTGTCCCCCCCCCCCTTTGTGTCCCCATCTCCACAGAAATCTAATTGTGTTCTTTCCCTTTAAATACTCTTTCTCTCCCTTTGCTCAGGGCTGTTCGATTTGAGTAATTACTCCGAACAGTCGCGCGCTTCAATAAATCCACATCTAAATTTATATCCAGGTCTCACTCGCTTTTTTCAGCACAACAGGGAGTTACCTCCAAAAATGCAGATTGAAATCCATATGTACCTGACCATACTGTGCAGCTCTTATCTTCATTATTTCATAACTTTACCACAGGAGACCTACCTAATATGTTGAAAGCCTTTCTTGGTTTCTTCTGGAATTAGGAGGGTACCAACAGAGCATTCAGGCTGTTTACTCCTTGACCTCTGCGTTTGACCAGACCATCTTCTCTTCCTAGATGATATCTTTTATTACTGTTCTTGTATAGACTCACACCTATCATGTGCCTCTCCATTAACTTCTGAATAATATTTTTTATTTTGTAAATTTTCTTTTTAATAAACATCAACAGATCATTTCACTATGCACTGAAAAGCAACAAAAGAGATTTTACATGAAACTATGAACCTCTATTATGTCCAGTTTCTATTTTTTTCTCCTACTACCTAGAGCTTAAGGACTTATTGTAAAATTAAAATTTAATAGTAGTTCCAATACTACGTTGCTCAACCATGTCCCCTTCTGAACTTCTTTCTGTCCTCTTCTGTTTGTATTTTTATGATTCATCAATTCTTTTTTCTTCCTTAATGATTTTTAAATGATTCACTAATGCCCCTTTCTTCCTTCTCATCATTTTACTCCACAATTCTCCCCACCAAAAGAAAAACAAAAGCCCTTCCTCATAACAAACAAGTACAGTCATACAAAACCAATCTAAACATTAGCTATGTCGACTCATTCTGCACCCCTAATTTATCACCTCACTGCCAGGAAGTGAGAAGCATGATGTATCATTGGTCTTTGAGAGTTGTAATTGTTTGTTTCATTGGTCACAGCTCTTCAGTCTTTCACAGTAGTTTATCTTTACAATGTTGTTATCACTGTATAAGTTGTTCTTTTCATTTCACTCTGAATCAATTCATACAAGTGCTTCCAAGTTTCTCTAAATCTGTCCCTTTTGCCATTTCCGATAGTACAAAATATTTAATTACATTTGTATAGTATAATTGTTCAGTCATTCCTTGATCGATGGGCACCCACCTTGTTTCCCATTCTTTGCTAAAACAAAAAGTACTCCTATTAATACTTTTGTATGTGTGAGTTGTTTTCTTCTTTCTTCGATCTTTTTGGGATATAAACCAAGTAGTAGTATCTCTGGGCCAAGCACATACACAGTTGAGTGACTTTTTGATTATAGTACCAAATTATTTTTTAAATGGTTGCATCAAAAAATAACTCAGACAAAAGGGCATTACTGTGCTCGTACTTACTTAACTCCTTTAACAAGGGTCGTTTCCATTTTTTGTCATCTTTGTCAATCTGGTGATTGTGAGATGGAATTTCAGTGTTATTTTTAACTTTGCATTAGTGATT
This sequence comes from Phalanger gymnotis, assembly GCA_028646595.1. Lineage (NCBI taxonomy): Eukaryota > Metazoa > Chordata > Mammalia > Diprotodontia > Phalangeridae > Phalanger > Phalanger gymnotis. The sequence continues at coordinate 4,838 of JAQQSZ010006501.1, forward strand.
TCGACCATTTTTCATGTAATTGTTGATGGCTTGGATTAATCCTTTGAGAATTGCCTATTCATATCTTTTGAGCATATATTTATTGCAAAATGGCAGTTGTTCATATCTATTTATATTAATTCTCTATATTTCTTGGATATCAAATACGTCTCAGAAATTTGCTACAAATATTTCTCTAAATAACTTTTCCCTTCTAATTCTAATTGTATTAGGTTTTGGGTTTGAGGTTTTTTTTGGTAGAAACTTTTCAATTTTATGTAATCAAAATTGTCCATTTTATCTCCTATGATTCTTTCTATTCCTTGTTTGATAAAGAAATAGTCCCCACTCATAGTTGTAAAGGGTATCTCCTTATTTGCTCTTTTAATTTGTTTATGACATGACCTTTTATAATTGAGTCTCGTATCCATTTGGAGCTAATTGTGATACACAGCGTGATATGTTGGTCTAAACTTAATTTCTGCCGGACTGCTTTCCAGCTTCTTCAGCAGTTTTTGCTAAATTCTTATGCTGGCAGTTGGAGAACTTATGCTTATCAAATACTATGCTAATAGATTTATTTACTCCTGGGTCTTGTGAACTTAATTGTTTTACTGATCAACTTCTCTATTTTCAAACCAGGAGCAAATAGTTTTAATGCTTACAGCTTTGTAGCATATCTAGTACTGACTACTAGGCTCTCTCTCTTTCCATACTTTTTCATTATTTCTCTTTAGAAGCAACCTTTGGTTCCTCATGATATATTTTGTTATTATTTTTCTAGTTCTATAAAGTAATTCTTTAGTAGTGTTACTGCACTGAATTTGTAAAATAATTTAGTATTTTGGCATAGTCCAACCCTGAGTAGATATCTTTCTTTTTGGGTCTGCCTTTATTTTCATAAAAAGTATTTTATAGTCACATTCATTTAATTCCTATGTGTTTTAGTGTCTGGAGTCCTAGGTTTTTTTATATATTCTTTAGTTTTCTTAAATGAAATGCCTTTTTCTATCTCATCCTGCTAGGTTTTGTTGGTAATATATAAAAAGGCTAATAATTTTTGTGAGTTTATTTTACATCCTGTTACTTTGCTGGTTACTGTTTCAATTAGTTTTTATTTGGCTCACTGAGTTCTTTAAACAAACCATCATGTCCTTTGCAGAACACAATAATTTTGTTTCCTTTTTGCCTATGGTTATTCCCTGAATTTTTTTTTAATTTTTTTATTTCTAGAACTATGTCAAATAAGAGTGGTGATAGTGGGCATCCCTGCTTTACCCCTGATGTTATTGGAAAAGCTTCTAGAGTTTCTCTATTACAGATAATGCTAGCGCTTGTTTTTAGGTAGATACTATTCAACACTTTAAGGAATAGCCTGTTTATTCCTGCTTTTGTTTTAATGTTTTTAACATAAACAGGTATTGTGGGGTTTATTCCAAAAGTTTTTCTCTATGGTTTCATATAATCATGTGAATGTTATTATTTTGTTATTAATTTGATCTATAATGTTTATAGTTTTCCTAACATTGAACCAAGGGCAGCTAGGTGATGCAGTGGATAGAGTACCAGTCCTGGACTCAGGAAGACTCATCTTTGTGGGTTAAATTCCAGCTTCAGACACTTACTAGCTGTGTGATTCTGGGAAAGTCACTTGACCTTGTTTGCCTCAGCTTCCTCATCTGTAAAATAAGCTGGAGAAGGAAATAGCAAACCACTTCAGTATCTTTGCCAAGAAGACCCCAAAAGGGGTTATGAAGAGTCAGACACAACTAATAAAAGACTGAACAACAACAATATTGAACCAACACTGCAGTCCTGACAGAATGATAATTTATGCAATATTAGAATGAATTATTTTTTAAATGTTTGATAGAATTAACTTGCAAATTTATTTCAGTTCTTCAGAGACTGCTCTATTTCCTGTCTTGTCATACAGGAACACCAGTAGAAAGCTGGTGTTTAAAAGATGGCCCTTTGTGTCCACAGAAAACTTGGGATCATTCAAGGAGTTTTATAATTTCCTGAAAACAATCCAGCCCATTCTCCCCTTTCTGTTTAACTCTTACCTCAATTTGTTATCCATTTATAGTTTGTACCAGTTATGTAGACTAATAGATAAGCTCTATAGATTTTCCATGTAAATATATGTCATAATCTGAGAGACAGACATTCATAATGGTCTTTCTCATATGGATGGTCAGGCTAAACTCTTTGAACAGTTGTAGATCTCTTCCAAGAGGCTCTTCGGTGCACCATGTATTGATGTGTATGACAATACAATGTTCTTCCAAAACAATAACATCTGTAGGCCCTCACCATCCACAGAGAATCCCCATTTACTTTCGTTATGCCAATGACAAATGTATCAAGGGAAGAGAGACCTTCTTGTTTCATGCCTACGTTTTATGATGACTATAATTTCTACTATTGCATTTTATAAGAAGGACATAGATAGGCATCTAGTTGGAAAAGAGCCTTTAAGGTGGCATTTTGCTCTACTGATTCAAATACTTTTAATAATCAACAAAGAACATAGTAAGATCTTATATTCTTTACATTTTTCAAGCAATTTTTGAATGGTAAAGATATACATTTTTAAATATCACTTATGAAACTCTGCTTGTTCCCCACAAATCTGAAAATTGAGGATACTCTTGAAGATTATGTAGAGTTAGGAAAGCAGGTATAGGTTGATAGTTGTTGATGTTGTCTTAGTCAGTTTTTTAAAACATATTTTTGGTATGTTCTCCTGATTCAAACCTTGCATGTTGACTGCAGCCCTCCCACAATTGCATTTTCTTCAGCATGAATCTCCTCTACATACATTTAGTCCATCCACTCAGGCTGCTTTTCCTATCTTTGTATTCATTGATGTCATTTCTAACTCCCCTATGAGCATATCCTGGATTACATTAGGGTCCAAGTATGGACCATTAAGGTTCCCTTACTGGTGAAAAGTTTGCTATAGTATTCATTAAAGATCATTTCCGTTTTTCTTCTATTTGTTGTCCTTTCATTTTAGTCTTCAAATACCTTTGGGATGACTTTGCTGAGCTGGATTTCTTGCAAAAGTTTCATTAAATTACCTTTACTGTCTACTCCTTTACTTACTACTACTGCTTTAAAAGATTAGAGTGCTAGTAATTGTCCACCATCCTTTGTAAAATTTTTGAAAAAAAATTCTAGTCTAAATTGCCTTTGGCAAATGAAGACGTTACCTTTGGCCCCCATCTCCTTCTACTTGGCAAGTAAGTAAAATGCTTGCTAAATTAAGCATTTTCTGGACTCTTTTGGTTTTCTTGTGACAATAGTCACAGTCATTAGTCTTCTGTACTAAATAAATTTTCATTGGAATCAATCTCATTTTGTATCCCCATTTCCCACTTCTCATTGTTGATTATTTGTTTAAATAATCTAGGATTAAGTTGTTTAAATAGGATGTCATACTTTTTTCATTATTATACTCTTTGATTTTTAATAATTTTTATTTTTGTTTAACATGGCTGATTGTACACAAATAACTGATCCAAAATAACTTTACACCGCTAATGTATTTTTCTATCCATTAACATAAAATCTATTTCGTTTTTTGCAATATTATTTGTTGCTCACCATGTGTAGAACCTTACTATGTCTTTTCTTGAAGTAAATGTTTGTGATATAAAGGCATGAAGTTTCTATAAAATTTACAAGTCTTTGGCTTCTCTCATCCCTTTTTCTTGAAATATGCTTTCTCATATACATTTCACTGTCTTCACTTTTTTTTTTCACTTTTATTGAAGTTAGGAAGTGCCAGAATATATGCTGCTTTACTTTGAGGGCCTTATCAAGGTATTTGTAGAATTTCTCTACCTACCTCTTCATCCTCAACAATCAACATTCGCCCCAAAGTTACAATTATTGTCATGGTTGTCTTTTTGCAAACACTTATCAGTACTGCAATACCAGATGACCAGATGTCCCATGAAATAACATTCCTTGGATGGGGCAGGGGTACAGCTAGGTGGCAAAGTGAATAGAAGGCTGAGACTGAAGTTAGAATCATCTTCCTGAGTTCAAATCTAGCCTCAGACACTTACTAACTTGTCACTTAACTCTATTTGTCTCAGTTTCCTTATCTGTAAAATGAGCTGGAAAAGGAAATGGCAAACCATGCCAAATGGGGTCACCAAGAGTCAGACCTGCCTGAACAATAACAATGTTACTACCTTCGGCTATGCTATAAGACCAACTACTTTCTTTGCCTCTTCAAGGTGTACTGGGGCTTATCTTCCATTTATATATTTCTCTAGTTTGCTTTATACCAAGAATTTCAAGGTTGATATGATTCAGCTCCTCTAGTAGTAATATGCTAAGTGGGGATCTGGAGAGAAGAAGTGGTTTTCATACAGCTACTGTTAAAGCTAAGTAGCAGTGAATGCCCAATTGAGATTACATAATATAAATTTATAGTAGTTTAAATCGGCTTGGTTTTCTCCATTAATACTCAGTATTCTCTATTATCATTATCGCTAATAATAATAATTGTGGATTCCTCTAATCAACCATTATTACAACAGATGTTTTGAAATAATTCTGTTAAGTCTCACTGCTAGGTATGTTGCTACTGTTGCTTCCTTTTTAATAACAGGAAAATGAGAGTAAACATTGGGACAGATGGCATACAAGATAGGAGACATTTGGTTAGTCTCATGCCCTGGTGTCTTTAAAACACATATTGTTTCTGGTAACATACTACAATCCACTTACATGTCCATTTCCCCTTTAAGTCTTCTGTAATGTTGATTCTGAGACTGTGGTGTTCCATGGTTCACAGACACATAGCACCACCCCAAGAATATTGGTATTAAAGAAATCATCTTTTGAAGCAGTGAGCACTTGGGGTGGACTCAGAGTACTATGCAATTCCTCAAATGTCATCTGGCCTAAGCATTCACTGCCTGGCATATACATATGTACACACATGCATATATACACACATACATACATATCTATATGTGTATGTGTCTGGTTAATACACTTTCTTTTCAGTGTGGTGTGTTGCTACCTGCAATCAAAAGATATGTGTCTGAATTCTGGTTTAGTTACTTCCTAGCTATATGACTTTGGGAAAAGTCATTTGAAAGTTTTCTTTCTCAACTGTAAAATAAAAGGGTTAGCCTAGGTGATCTTTGAAGTTCCTTCCAGCTCTAAATCTGTGCGCGTGTGAGAGAGAGAGCAGGGTCTTGTGGATAGAGAGCTGGTCTTTCCAACCAGGAAGATTTAGGTTTAAATCTTTCCTGTGACACATACTGGCTTTGGGACTCTGGGCAAATCACTTAATCTCCCAGTAGTCTAGTTAACTTTCTACTACAGTGAAGGTGCCTACTGGAACTGGTAGTGGAAGTTTCCTCACCAGGTAATTTCCTGCAGCAGTGAAATCACAGGTTTAGTCTCTATCTCTATTCATGATTGGCAACAATGGAGCAGAAAAGGAATGAGCAGCTTTAAGAGATTTGGTGAACAGCACCACATCTGCTCCTCTAGATCAGAACACTTGCAAACATCAGGATTGGTTTGATGAAAATGATGGGGAAATTCAGAAACTACTAAATAAAAAATGAGAACTCCACAGGGTTTACCAACAGGATAGTTCATCTGGCTCTAAGAAGGCAGTTTTTAATTCCATCAAAAATAAAGTATAAGTGAAGCTTAGAGAAATACAGAATTCTTGGCTCGGTAAGAAGGCTGATGAAATTCAGTTTTATACTAATAGTAACAATTCAAAGCACTACAATTCCCTTAAGGCTATTTACGGGCCAAAGACCTTTGGTACATCTCAACTACTCAGTGCTGATGAAGCCACACTGATCAGTGATAAGGACATGATCCTGGAGAGATGGGTTGACCACTTCCATACTGTTCTCAACAGACATCAATGCTGAAGCCATTAACCATATCTAAACTTCTAACTGAAAAAGAGGTTTTGAATGTCACTAGGCTCCTCTTGTGTGGCAAAGTGGCTGATGCTGATTCCATTCCAGTAGAGATCTACAAGGCAGGGGGTCCACTGCTCATGCAAGAACTGACTAAAATCTTCTAGGTCATATGGCAAAAGGAGGTTATCCTCCAAGAGATCAAAGATGCCTCCATTGTCCATCTCTATATAGGTTGTCCTGTGACAATCACAAGGGGGTCTCTCTCTTAGTCATTGCTGGCAAGATTCTTGCCAGATTTCTCCTTCATAGGCTAATCATTTGTCTAGGGGATGGTCATCTACCCAAGAGCCAGTATGCCTTCAGAAAGAGTTGAGGAACAGTTGATATGGTGTTTGCTGCCCAAGAACTCTGGGAGAAACACCAGGAGCAGAACAGAGGTCCATACACAGTGTTCATCAACCTGACCAAGGCCTTTGATACCATCGGCCATGAGGGCTTATGGAAGATCATGTTGAGATTAATTAGTATTGTATACCTGTTTCACGATGGCATGCTTGCACAGGATCTGGAAAATGGATGATCCTCTCACAGTTTTTCAGTCATCAATGGAATGAAATGGGGCTGTGTGCTTGCTCCCATGTTTTTTAGCATAACATTTTCCTTGATGTTGTCAGATGCCATCAGCAAGGATGAAAAATGGCATCAAGGTCTGCTATTTCCCTGAAGTTGTTATTGAAGTTGGAAAGGCTATAAGCCAAGACTAAAGCTGAGGGAGAGCTGATGTAAGACTTTTGGTTTGCAGATGATTGTGCACTCTAGGCAACCTCTGAACTGAGATGCAACCCAGTATGGATCAATTCTTTGCCTCTTGTGCTAATTTTGGCCTGACAATTAACACTAAGAAAACAGAGGCTCTCCACTAGCAAGCACCATACCATTCATACATGGAACCATTAATTACAGCAAATGGAGAAATTTTGAATGCCGTGGATAAGTTCACTTATCTTGGCAGTATACTTATCTTGGATGGACACATAAATGAACAGTCTATGAGTACCATGCCAGGAAACTGAATCACTTCCATCTGAATTGTCTTAGAAGATTCTGAAGATCGCCTAGCTAGATAGGATACCAGATTCTGAGGTCCTTTCTCAAGCTGAATGGCCAAGCACTCAAATTCCATTGCAGAATGCAACTCTGATGGGCTGGTCATATTGTTCAAATGTACATTTGCCAAAAAGACTATTTTATGGAGAACTCACACAAGGCAAGCACTCACATGTAGGTCAGAAGAAGTGGTACAAGAACACTACCAAGATCTCTCTGTAGGACTTTAGTACTGATTGTAAGACATAGGCGACATTGGTACAGGATGGTCCAACATGATGTACCTGTATCAATGACCATGCTATGCTCTATGAGCAAAGAATTGCAGTAGCTCTAAAGAAACATGAGATGAGGAAAGACATTTCCATTCCAAATGTTTAAAGGAATTGTGCCTGATCTGTGGTAAACCTCGTAGAGCTCCTGTTGGTCAGATCAGCCACAGTGGGACACACTATACTTTGACCTGACATCATGATGTCATTCTGGTCTTTGGTAGGATGGACAACAACATTACTAACTGACCCAATAAGCAAACTGTTGTTTGCCAGCCCGAACTCAAATCCTTCCCACCTTAATAGAAATTGTCACAGCACTTGCCCTGTGCTGATGTTGTCTTCAGGAATATATGGAAATATCAGATACAAGATTAGTTGAGAACTTTAGTGGCGATAATCATTTAATATCAATTTGGTAACTTCAATAAGGGCCAGAGCCTGAGGTAATAATCAACCAGAAGAAGAGCCAGAACTGATTAACCAGAAGAGTCTGAACCTAAAGATCTCTTTGTTCTCTGAGCAAACCCAGAGATTACCTCTTGCTATGTCAACAAGGCCAGATCTGGCTGACTTAAAAGCATTCTTTCCTCTTTCCATCTCATCCTCTGCTAAGGATGAGACCCTTTAACCCAAGACACTATCTTTAATAATGTGACTTCTTTTATGGGCATATACTACATTATGGCAATGTTAATGGTAAATTAAACACAGAAAGGCTGGGTTGTAGTTCCAATTAACCCTTGTCAACTATCTTATCTTATTGTATTTACTACCTATTCAATCTAGAAAAATCCTTTCCTGTATCATGGTAACATACATGGAGATCATAAAATTGAGTAACAACGACATGCTGAGTTGCTGCTGTTCTAAAAATGTATTTAAACCTTCTCATTCTTCCGTTCAGGCAGTCAGATTTCATCTGGCTCCATTCGTGTATGTATCTGCTAGCTTTAAGGAAATAAACAATATGAATTCACGTATTACCTAGCTTGTTTGCCTCCAACCAGACTTTCAGGTCCACAGTGGAGATTGGCCACAGTTATTTTAAGATGATATGACTATTGCAGATTTGATTACTGATACAACTTTTTATTTTACCTAGTTGAGTTTTTAAATAGCTCTACCAATGAGATTGCAGGTCTAGCCTCTGTCCAGCTCTAAATCTATGAATAATTTGGGGAGATATCTAGTCAAGAATAACTTATTAAGAGCTTACTATGTTCCAAGTACTGTGCTAAGGCACTAGGGGTCTGAAGAAAAGCACAGAAACCCTCTGCCCTCCACTACCTCATAATCTAGTAGGGGAGACAAACATACAAACAACTATGTAGGAACGAGATACATGCAGCATAAATTGAAGGTAATTTCAAAGGGAAGACAGTAGCCTTAAGGGGTGCCAGAAAGGGGACTAGAAGGACGAAGGACAGCTTTCAAGGCTGCATTTTATTATGCCATCAA
>JAQQSZ010006502.1:0-13574 GCA_028646595.1 Phalanger gymnotis
TTTTGCCATTTGAGTTAGTCTATTTTTTAAGTTGTTGTTTTCTTCAGTATTTTTTTTTGAGTATTTTTTTCGTTCTCCTTTAGCAAGTCATTGACTTGTTTTTCATGGTTTTCTCTCCTCCTCATTTCTCTTCCCAGTTTTTCCTCTACTTCTCTAACTTGCTTTTCCAAATCCCCTTTGAGCTCTTCCATGGCCTGAGACCAGTTCCTGTTTTTCTTGAAGGCTTTTGATGTAGGCTGTTGGACTTTGTTGACTTCTTCTGGCTGTATATTTTGGCCTTTTTTGTCACCAAAGAAAGATTCTGAAGTCTAAGACTGAATCTGAGTGTGTTTTTGCTTGAAGAGTAGAGAGTACTTTGTTCCAAGCTCGAGGGTTGTTTTCAAAGCTATTTCTATACAGCCAGGTCTGCCACCCCAGCACTCCTCCTTCTCCAAGAACAGCCAACCAGGACCTGAGGAAAATCTTTTTTTTTTTTAATGATGTTGAAATACTTTACTTAAAAAAGGTCCAAACTATAGTCACTTTCACAGGGTCACAAAATAAACAAACAGAAATTATAAACTATTTGAACCCATATGTTTTGTTCAGTCCTTATCTGACAATATATACATTGGGTCGAATGATAAAGGTCAAGCCTGTTCTGTCCTTGGAGGGTCAGCATGAGGCTCAATAATCAGTCTTGGTTCAATCAGTTCTTTCCAATAAATAGTTATCCTTTTATCTTGTGACACTGCATACTCCACCACTTCTGTTCCATTTTCATTCTGGTACACTAGGTCAAACTTCTCAAGCTCCTTCAGCACTGGTAAAGATGAAAGGATTTCTATGTCCACTTCCTGAGCATCGGAATTGGTAGTTTATTATTCTCCCTTCCTTGTAACTAGAGACATCAGGAGTACAATCTGCTGTCAATTCCAAGAGCTTGAATGCAATCTTTTCCCCTATCCGAAGGGTTGCTGCTAATCGAGGAAGTAGGCTGTAGTCCTTCTGAGGTGTCTCCACTGGATTCTGGATAATAATGGAAGTGTTTTTTACTATGTCAGTTAATTGTGGCTGTTTCTGGGATTCACCATTAAACACATAATTAATGTTTCCCCCTCTCCTTTGTCCTCTGATTCCACAGAAACCTCGTGCGCTAGGTCCCCTCCGGGGGAAAATGTCTTCCCCTCTTCCCCTCCCCCTTCCAAAACTGCTGGGGTGAGAAGCTGCTTCTGGAGCCAGAGGTGTCAGCTGTTTCCCACTATTCCCCAATATTGGCTTATCCCAGAGATGAGAGTATCGCATCTTCTGTCTTCTGGACTATTTGTCTGTGAAGATCCTGGAGATACTGTTATTCCAGTTGGTGGAGGAGCCAACACTGGTGCTCTGTTTGGCATCCTTCCCTGGTCACCTGTACTGAAACTGGAATCCAAAACGAGAGGATGATGCTTGAGTTCCTTTGCCCTTGACAGAGGGTGCATTACTGCCAATGCCGACAAGTCTGTCCGCAGTAGGGTGGGAACCAGTTGGTTTTCATGTCATAAATGATGGCTTTTCTACTAATTTCTTGCCACCAAGGCTCATCTTACTGTGACTATCATCTGATGATCTGGCAGAAGAATTAGAATCTGATGAGGTATCAGGGTTAGCTTTAGCAGACAAGCCCATATCCTTTTTCCTCTTGAATTCAGCTGCATTATTTTGACTGGAAGCGCTCTTCTGAACACTATGGCTCTTTCTGGTCTGTTCTGGCAATTTCTTTGCTTTAGAAGGCTTTGGAGATTTTTTCTGCTTCTTATTGTCAGCTTTCCCTTCCATCTCCTTCCCTGATTTTTTGGGGGTCCGTTTTCCACCATTTTCACCTCCTCCCTCATTCCTTTTTCTCTTGTTTTTCTTCCTTGTACCTTGATCTTGTTCCAGGGAAGAGGAGGTTTCACTGATCTCTCTCCCTTTCCAGTGCTTCTCTATGTAGACTATTTTCTGCATCAGACTCTTCTTACTCCCAGGTGGTTCTCCTCTTCTGTGCTTTTTTTGTGAATAACCAAGTCCATTGCTGACTGCTACAGAGTTCTCGACAACTTCAACATTTTCTAATTTAATTCTGAGGCAGTCATTGTCACGCATCAGGTGTGCGCTCTCGGTTTGGGGGAGTAATCCTCCATCCAGGTAGAGCCCCAGTGTCGGCCCAGAGCTGAACCCGAAGCGATGGTGGATGAGGCTAGCCAGGTCAGTGACCACTCGGCATTTGGTCAGGTCAGCCAGGAGCCAGAAGACTGAACAGCGTAGAGAGGAAGGCGGTGGGTAGTCAAAGTGGAGTCGGAGGCTGCCATCTTGTACCGTCCTGAGGAAAATCTTAAGCAGGCTCTGCACTCCTGCTCTGATCTGCCACTTAATTCCTCCCCCCAGGTGGCCTGGGGCCAGAAACAACTGCAGCTGTAGTTCTGTGGCTGCACCACCTCTGCTGCCCCTGGGGCAGTGGCCGAACCAGGAACTCCTTCCACTTTGTCCCTGCTTCTTTTCCCACTAAACTACTCTGTTGTCTTTGGTGTTTGTGGGTTGAGAAATCTGGTAACTACCGCAGCTCACCTATTCAGGGCACTAGGGCATGCTGCGCTGGAATCTAGTCTGGTTGGTCCCGCCGCTGCCCCCGCTGAGCTCCGCTTCCCTCCGCTCCCAGCTCCATGTGTGATTCACCTCACCCAGTGACCATCCAAGTTGTCCTGGGCTGGAGCCCTCCCTCCCTCTGCTATTTTGTGGGTTCTGCAGTTCTAAAATTTGTTCAGAGCCTTTTTTATAGTTTTTTGGAGGGACCTGGTAGGGAGCTCATGAAAGTCCTTGCTTTCCAGCTGCCAACTTGGCTCTGCCCCCTGTTGCCTAGATTTCAACATGTACCCAAATCAGTATTCAATAGAGCTTTTCCAAGAGTGTATCTCTATCTCTACCTCTACCTCTAGTTTAGATCATACTGATGGATGTTGAGATAATAAAAAAGGGGAAGAGAGCAATCTAGGTTGTTTCCAGAAAATTTCAGAGTAATTTTTTTGGTTGCAGGCTTCCCATAATGGCAAAGTTTCACCTTTTAAATGCAAACATTTTGCTTTTATTTCTATATACATGGTAGTGAGGCTTGAGCCACCATAAAACCAAAGGTGAATATCACACATAGGGTAGTGGAAAAATGAATAATAGATAAGAGCAGGTTTAAACATATAACCATTGAGGTGCTCTGAAGGAGCAAAGAATTATATTTCAGAAAAATTATATTTAAAAGAAAGTTGGGCTGTTCACCTGGTGAGAATGAGAGTTGGCATCTGCTTGGCCAGACTGACCCACTGATATATCTAGGAGCAAGCAAGGATGGCTTCCAGCATATTTGGTGGATCTTCTGTAAAGATTTATTTTTTGGAGAGCATGAAGGAGATCCCGCAGGATGAATAGGCATGGACAAGTTGTAATCTGCATTTTTGGTACGAAATTCTCAATTGATGAGATCAGAGATACGTTTCATTATTTGAGTTTAATATTGAGAGACCATAGCATTATTATTCTCCTTTCACCTTGTTTGCTGTATCTGGACTTAGCTAATTTCAAATCATTTTGTATGGCTGTCTTGTGCTTGAAGAGTATTTCACTACTGGCAAGAATAGTCATTTTCCCTGAAAGGTACCAGTGACTGCAGTTATTTGCTAAAAAGAAAGTTTAGGGTAGGGAATCCCTGGTGGATGAATCTCCACATTACCTTTATCCTTTCAATCTCAGATGTTAAAGATTGAGATATCCTCTACTTGTAAACATTTTTCTTCTCCATAACACTGATTGAACAAACATCAAAATAAAAATTTTTTGAAATGTTAATATAACTTTGTGTGTCATAAAATTGGTATAGATGTCAGTCTCCCTGTTCCTTGCCCCCCCCCCCAAATATTTTGTGTTCTAAAACCCATGAAGTTTTCCTATATTTTGCTCTGGTGAGTTTTCCTTACCCGTTTGATTGGGGCTTTTATTCTGTCTCATTTTTCTTCTTCACAGTGGGAGCTGGTAGGAGGAACAAGAAAAGGAGTCTAAAAATGAATTTTTGATTCGTTAACTGAAAATATGGCCCCTTTAACTTTCTAACACTGTCAGTTTTGAGGATTTTTTTCAGCTCTAAAATAAAGCTTACTATTATTTTTTAAATTTGAGGATATGACAGTTTTCTATTTCCTTTTTTTCATGAGTGGTTATTCAGCTTTCAATCAACTGAACTTGCTTTTTTTTTTTTTTAAAGAATCTTGATTTGAGTCTGTGCATTTGCATTTGATGGGAAAAAGATGGTCCTTTCCTGACAAAGCAGAATGTATCGAGTTTGTAGTAACCATAAAGATAACTTTTAGATTCCATTATGTTGTCAGTGTTTTCCGATTTTAATAATGTAAGATTTTTTCACTTTTATTTTTCTACATTCTTGCCTGCTTTCTTGTATAATGGTTTTAATTTCTAATTCCCTGTCTTCTAGAAATTTATGTGCTTTAGTTTTTAAGCTTCTTGTCAAAGAAATGCTGAAACTATGACTTTTTCTAAGTTTTGTTAAAGTTGTTTTTTATAATAAAGAGTACATGGTGTCATCATATTTTATTTGGACAGTCATGTAATGGGTGAATGATCTCTTTTCCTAGCTATCCCATTTGAAAGTTGTAGAGCAAACAACAACTGGTGAAGAGTTTGGAAAAATGTATCTCCTGTTCCTTCAGTGCAGAGGTGTAGGAAAATGTGGGTGTGAATTGCATATACTTTCAGATGCTATCAGTTTGTGGGTTGGCTTTTTTAAACTCTTTTTGCTCCTTCTCTCTCCCCCCCCCCCTTTGTTATAAGGGCTAACTTTTACCCTGGGTGGGGAAGAAGGAGTTAATTGGGAAATGAATATGTTGGAAACGAAAAACAGAACAAAGAAATGGTAAAAAGTTGTGGTATGGTCTGTGGGGTTTACAGTTCAGCTTTCTCTTTTCTATCTATTTGATGTCCGTTATTAGCTATCTTTTTAGGTCTTTACATTTGCATGACTTAAATTCAACAAAGACTGTAGTATACTGGATTTGATCAATGAAATGATTCATACTAGTCTAGAACAGCCCAGGCATGGAAAAATGATAGATTCTGTGTGAGGCTGAAATTTTCCAAATCTAGTCAGAGAACAAGTGTTTTTGCAAAACTTTATCTTATACTCAGTTTGTTTGTATAAAAACTGTAAATATTCAGGTGTGTTTGCTGACTCCCCCTCCCCCTCCCACCCCAACCTTGGTAATATGAACACTTATATTAAGAGTGAGCTATAAGTAGTTTTAAAAAAATTATGTTTAATGCATATGTGTTCAACTGGGTCTTATAAAATGGCTTCTTCTCTTTTGAAGCTATTAGTTGGGAACTATAGTTACATGTTAACTTGAACCTTGGAACTGTCTTCAAACTGAAATAAACCATCACCAAGTGATCTGCTTTTGGCCTTGTTGTATATGCAACCTATAGGTTTGACCAGAATTCCTGAATATTAAAAAATACTGTGTCCTCAGACAGGATCTAAGGATCTAAGTTGGACCCTGCAACTGAAGTAAACCTTTTCTCTCCACAATGAGAATCTTGCTATCACAAACATAAAACATGTTTTCTAGTAATACAAAGGCACAAATATTATCCAAATTTTACATTCAGGTGCTCTTTTATTATTTGGATGTTGAAAAGATTAAAGATTTCTCAACCAGAGTATCAGTATTTTATTTGTTTAAATATTACAGCTTGGTTTTTATTTATAGTTTACCATCACTTAACAGGTATATATTTTGTCAAGGTGAATCTAGGAAATCCTATGCTAGTATGGGGAGTTACTTTCATAGAAAATTCATTTTCTTCATTTTGTGGAAGTATATGTACTAAGTTCTTTTATTTCTGTGACACAAAAACCCTTGTCAGGTTCCTTTCTATTTTGTGTGCCTTGGTCAGGCTAACCCCCAGTGAGTAATATTGATATTAAACCAAACCCTAGGGCTTCCCAGTAACACTCAGACTGTGAGTTCATTTAATTCTGTTGTCCTAATCAAGTTTTAAACATCTGTGTAATTACCATTTTGGTAATATCTGTGACATATTAAACAGTTTATTTTGGAGAACAAAAACACTGAACATTATATTTTTGTAATGGTCCTCACTTTATGGATTTCATATCAACCAAGTGTAATTATATATAAAGTGATGAAAATGCTTAACTCATTAAAATATATGTGATAGATGAATAACATGAAGCAAGCAGTTTTGTTTTCAGGGACTGGTAAATTTCACTTAACACATTGATTAAAAGAATACACAATCTTATAATGTAGCTTTGGTAAAATAAATAGGTGGGGTTTTAAATTTGCTGTCATCTCCCAATTATTTGTATGAAAAAAGCACTCCTTTTCTTCATTATTTTTCTTTTCAAAGGAAGACAAAAAGTATGGAATTTCAAGCACAGTTTCTTAGAGTTGCTAAGTAAATGGTGAATTTTGTTTGCAGCCCTTACAATCCAAGCTCTGGACAAAGACTTAATTTCCAACATTTTCTCTCTGATTCATCTTTTTTTCTAAACTAGAATTTCTGGTCCTTTAGTCTCACATGAAATGATTCCTTCATCCTTTGCAAAGGGGTTAGACGCAGTCTTATGTTGTCATTTCTTGAGGGAAAAAAAAAGAAGAAATTGTTTATTTGGTAGGTTTTAAGCTTCACATTTTACATATAGTTTGATTCATTCACAGCAAGGAGGCTAGGAAACTTGATACACTTGTGGAAAATCATTGGGTATCATTTTTATTATGTTTTATCATCATCTCCTTCCTGTGTTTTGATACAACAGAATTTCTTTTTTTGGTATTAGGGCTCATGTTTGGTTTGACATTTAATAGGTTTCCTTCAGCAAGTCTTGCTGATAGGAATGAGTTAATACACAGAATGACTTATCCAGTTTCATCATTCAGCACAGATAATTGTGTTGGGAGCCCAGCTTAAGAGCTTAGTTAAATCATTTGTTTATCTGATTTTATCTTGTCAGGTGTGGAAAAAGTTTGTGAACCAATTCATTTCAGTTTATGAACAAACAATAGCTTATTTGTATCAGTATAAAATAATATTTTTCTTTTCCAAAATAACTTTTCAGTCCATCCTTTGGTCCTAAAAATTGGGTTGTTGGGTTAGTGTTTGCTTTACTCTACAGCAATAGTGACCCTCTTGGGTGTTCAGGTGTGGTGCCCTCCCTAGAAAATTGTGAGGCCTCATTTCTTGTCCTAAGAGGGGCCAACACTCAGGCTCTTAATAAATATTTGTTTACTGGTCATTGTTAGACACGATCATTTCTTTGTTGGTTATGCCCAAATGGGTCTGTCTTCTTTTCACAAAGCAGATTTTCATGCTACAAATGGCCTTCAGGGTGGGGGTGGAGCACTACAACTGTAGCAGCTGCTAATGTTACAGGAATCTTGCTACTCAGCAATGCACTTCAACCTTCTTGCAGGAGGAATGCTTGTGGTTTCACCTTCACAGATAAGGCTCCTAAAGATGAATTAGAATAGAAGAATTTTATGACAGACCTATTAGATGAAGAAATACAGATCCAAAGCATTTCTGTTGCTCTGGCCCCTTTTTATCATCATTGAGGAGCTGTAAATGTTAAACTAATTTTTGCTGAAACTGCTTTGATGCCTTATACACTTTTATGGAAAATGTCCGACACCTTGCAGTCATTTAGTTTGCTATGTTAATTCCTCTCTCTAGAACTTGCCTACTAGTGTAAGTAGTCCCCAAATCTGGGCCTGTGACCTGACCCCGAGACTGCTTGTGCAAGATCTCCAGCATATCCGGAGGAGGCCTCCTCAGGACTATGGAATACTGTCAGAGAGGCAGCAGCTCAGATCCCATTGGGAACATTCTGTCCTGTGCCCGGTCACTCACATCGCCTTGTGGCTAAGGCGAGTGCCTTACCTTGGACTTTGCCCTCAGTGGCAGTAACTACTTAGCAAGAGCCTACTTGTCCTCTTTTCCTTTGGGTAGGACAGTTAGTGACAGGATTGATGGGCACCAATGGGTTGTGCGTTCTTTCCCTCTCTCTTCCAGCCCACCCCGTTTCCAAACTTCTCTCTTAAAATCCAAACACCACATCCTGGACTCCTCACTTTCTTTCATCTTACCTATCTAAACAGTTAGAAAATCTCCTCAGTTCTTTCCCTCCCTCTCTCACATCTGTTCCCTTCTCTTCACTGACACAGCTGCCATCCCATTTTAGCCTCTTATTTCTACTCGCCTTGACTATACTATAGTAGCTTCCTAATTGGTCTCCCTGCCTCCATTCTCTTCCTTCTCTAATCCGTCCTCCACACACCTCTTACTGTGGTTTTCCTAAAGCACAAGAGTCACTTTCCCACTAAGTAAACTTCAGTTGTTTTGTATTTAATTTCTGATCAAATATTATTTCATTTTTATCTTACCTTTTAAAAATTAATATTGTGTTTCATAATGTCCATAATTATTAGCATAGTAATACATTTTTATAATTGACAAATTTAAGTGTGTGTACTCAAAAAATGTTTACTGGTAAGGAAATTTCAAGACTAGTAAGTAGTGTAACAAATTTAGTCCAAACTCTTGTGTTTGACTTTCAAGGTCCTCTCTAACCTCATCCCACTTACTAACATCCCACCCCCATTTTTTATTAATTTTTTTTTTTTGGTTTTACCATATTTGTAGCTTCCCTTAGTATCTCTCCCTGTCCTATAGATCCATCCCATATAAGGCAGCTAGGTGACATTGGATGGAGATCTAGGCCTGGAGTCAGGAAACCCTGAGTTCATATGTTGTCTTAGACCCTTTCTAGTGGTGTAACCCTGGGCAAGTTACTTGACTTTTGTTTACCTCAGTTACCACAATTGTAGAATGGGCAGAATATTTTCATCTGGTAAGGGCTCAAAGGGTTGTTGTGAGGATCAAATGAGATAATATTGGTAAAGCTAAGGCTTAGCATAGTGCCTTTGCATATAGTAAACATGACCTAAATGCTTATTCTTTTGTCTTTCTCCTTCCCATATAACAAATAGTATTTTTTAAAGATTAAAAAGAAAAAGAATCAGAAAACAAAAATACAACTGAATAGTATATTGGATAAGAATGAAAACAAGTATAAGCACAACACTTGTGGCCCTCCTTCCTCCCCAAAGAGTGGGTTGGCAGTTCTCTTATCTCTTTTTTTGAGTCATGTTTGGACTTTATAATTGTACTATGTTTACTTCAGATTTTTTGGTGTGTGGTTACTTTTTATTTCTTTCTTTTTCCTTAACGTTCGGCCTTCCGCTTGAGTTGACCTGAATGCGTCACTGTCTTATGGCACTTGTGGCTCATTCTAAATCTTGGTAGAATGCTGAGCTCTTTTCTGTTTATCCATGTATTACTCATTCAGGTTTCCAGCTCCTATTTCACCTTCTCCATTAGGCCTGTCCCTTTTCTGAACTCTAGTTGTAAACAGAGTTGGTATTATATGGTTTAGGATATAATTGTTTTTAAGTAGTTTTAACAAGTTAGATTTGTTATTTTACAACTAGACCGTGAGCTCTTTGAATTATGTCTCTCTATACAGATTCAGGGCTTAACTCAGTGGCTGCCTTCTATACGAGATTTTTTTTTTTTAATTAACCCAGTTGTTAGGGCCCACTCTATCAATCTCCCCCAAACGCTAGATTTTGTATTCATTTCTGTGTACATTTTTCCCCCTTCATTCAGGAGAATGTAAGTTCTTTGAAGGGGCAGGAAGTATTTTTCTTTTTGTCGTAGTATACTCATCATCTGTCATGTAGTATAGAATCGAATAAATTTGTGTTGAAATTAAATGACATTGTTTCCCCTTTAGCACCAGAAATAAGCACGTACTAGGTTAATGGAAATATTTGCAAAATTTCAGTCCAGGCCATAAAAGAGCTGACATTCTACTAGGGCAGCATATATACAGATAAGTAAATGTGAAAGTTTCAGGAAGGATGGGAAAACAAACATGTAGGGCAGGGCTGTCCAAAATACAGGCCGCATGTGATTTTATGGGGCCCGCCTATGGCTTTTAATTTTCGTGAGCGTAAAAGCAAAATAATAATTTGCATGGAATGCTTATTAGATTTTTAAATTCTATCACTAATAAACGACCTCATTGATGTTAATTTTCTTTGGTGTTTTTAAGCAGTATTACAGACGGAACATATTGCACGGAATTTTCAGTTGATCTGTGCAATGCGTTCCATCGGTACAATACGGACTAGTCAGTATGCACCTACCTTTATGCTGTTGTGTTGTCACTTTGTTGTTTTGTGTTTGCTTTCACGCCTTCACCTGTCATATTGATGGCGCGTGTTCCCCCACTTTCTGTTAGTGTATTGTATTTTTTATTCTGGGAGCTGCCCTCAAGTAATTGTTTTAGTTTAATGTGGCCTTAAGATAACCTAAGGTTGGACAGTCCTGACCTAGGGGAATCAAGAGTGCTTTTTAGTTGATACTCACTTACCTTTTTTTTGTTCACTTGTACAATATGCACTGTGTCTTGCCAGTTAGTGTTAAGCTATGTAGTTTGTTTTTATCACTAGTTTCTGGCCTTGTGTTTCACTGTGTCCGTTTTAGGTTATTCCCTAATGGTTAGGTATGGAATTTTTTGTTGGTATTGTGAACTAATTTTTCATATGTCACTTCGCTTGTGGTCAGTAAATTACTTATGTTGTATATAGCAAAAAGAGTAAAACATGGTAGTAGATTTTTGGATTTTTGTGCTTCTAAAGGTTCATGACATTTAGAGAGCCCAGGGAGATGGTAAAGATGATGTTTTCCAATCACCTCATTTTTACAAGAGAGAAAAATCAGGGCCAGAGATGTTAACATATAGAGTAAGTGCTTAAGCCACACATTTGCGGGGTAGCTGAAAATGATGAAGTAGCTTCCTAGAAGATTTCAAATGTTAACTGTTTCTTCTTCACTCAATTTTTGTTAAAATAGTGGCTGTGACTGAACTTCCAGGTTCTTTAGATGTATTAATGATGGGAAGGATGAAAATTTCTACTGATATATTTTACTAGAATTCAATTCCATAGGTCTTTCATTGTGTTTAATTCAGCGAATGTGAGTAATTGCCATAAGTGAGTGTTGTCTAGAAATCAAATGTAGCAGTAATAGTCACCTGTTGATTTTCCATAGTTTAGGATATTCCTTTTATGAATTATCGTTAGCAGATCTTAAGGTGGCTTAGCACATTTCTCTGGTCACTTTCTGTTATTAACCTGCTTGTGTGTGCTCCAGGAATAAAAATTAAATAACAAATATGTTGGAAGTTATATCTGCCTACTGGATTTTGAAGCCACCTAGGATTTCAATTTTCTTCTCTTTGAGATTATTATAGGTAATAGAAAATTTCCTTTAATTCTTTGGATAGCTCTCTCTTAAGCGTATGAGGGACTTTGTATGAATAATGAAAATAGCACTACATTTTAGGTTCCTCTTCAAGACTTCCTTTTATTACCTGATGTGAATAGGTCACTTAATGTTTGTTTCAGTTTCCTCATCTGTAGGTATAGTACCTACGCCTCATGGTTGATGTGCATTAAGGGTTATATGTAAATGTGAATTCTTATTTTAAAAAGGTCCTACCTTATCTTTTTATTGTGACTTTTTCTTATTTGATTATACCTTTATGACAGAAATGAACTTGCTGTTCTCATATTAGACGTATATTGAATATGATTTCAGAGGGGACATGGTAGAGGAACAAACTGAATTTGTATTTGCCTCCTTGTTTAACTGTATTAGTTTTTGTCAAACTAGTGTTTGTTAGTTATTCTTTTGAAATCTCTTAAACTTAGTAGCCAAGTGAAGAAGTGATATTCCCACCTTAAATTGACACATTCGTATTTTTGTTCTGAATTAGACAGCTGAGGGAATGCCTTGGCCGTTTTGATCCCTAAGACTGTGTTCTCCTTCATAGACTCCCAGTGGACCTTTGTGGGTTTTCATTGTCGATGAGGGTGGTTTTACAAATAGTTGATATCATTTTTTCACCTGTGTTAGAAAATGTATGTGCTCCAGAATAAATCCCAATAGGGAAAATAATGTCTCTTTGTGTATTTTCAATTGCTAAGACTAGTGACCCACAGAGACTTGAGTTTATTACTGCCTGTTTAAAAGATGATTCATTGAGAGCAAAAAATTCCATACCTATGTAGTAAGTCTCCCTGTCCTGAAATATGTTCAGAAAATTGAAATATCCAATCTGAAAGTCTATCTGCCAAAAAGGAAAAGTAAATAATCTGGTTTTATGCTAGCTATGCTACATTGTTTTGAAGACTTTTGTTCAGATGGTGTGAAATATTCCCATTATTCATACTGTGTTCTCCATTCCCCACTGACTGATTCCTTATTCCTTCCCATCAGCAGCAGCACACCTTTTCTTCCCCTCTTCCTCCACTCCCTGAATTCCCACTCCAAAGCTGTCCAAGTATTCTCCTGTGCTTTGTGGAATGCCTACTCCATAGGTAACAAACTAGTTTTCATTCTAAACCATTTCTTTTCACACTCTTTCCGTCTTATACTCACTAAGACCTGGTTTCCTTCGGATGATACAACTTTTCCTGGCTACTGTTTCCAGCACTAGTTACACTTTAACTCAGACTTCAAACTTACTGGTCATAGTCGAAATGATGGATTACTCCTTATTTCATTCATTGCCACTTCCTGGCTCTTCTCAATCATCACTCCGTGAACTCTTCCCCCCTTAAGATTCACTCAGTCTCAGTATCCCTCCAATCAAGATTACCATGGCCATTATCTATGGACACTTCTTCCTTCCTCACTAAGTTCAAGGACTGATTCACAGTCATTTTTTTCAACCTCTGCCTTCATTTTAGGATACTTCAACATTTGTATTGCTACTTCTTCTAACACCTTAACCTCATATTTCTTTAATTTATAAATTTCCCATGACCTTCTCCAGACATGGTTATACCTTGATCTTGCCATTACCTATAAATGTTCCACATCCATGTTGATAAATTATTAAATTCCTTTATCTGATCATAATCAGTCATCATTTTGCTTTCCTAAACTGCTTTGCAATTCTACATGCTGTTTTTTGTCCTTACTGAAATCTTTAATCCTTCTATCCCTGAGTTCTTTCCCAGGCTGTCACCCTTGGCACTGACTACACTGTACCTTTTTTTTTTTTTTTAATTTTAATTTATTTTTAACATGTTTGGTTTTCAGCATTGATTTTCACAGGCGTTTGAATTACAGATTTTCTCCCCATTTCCCCCCCCCCCCCCACTCCAAGATGGCATACACTCTGGTTGCCCTGTTCCCCAGTCTGCCCTCCCCTCCGTCCCCCCATTCCCCTCCCATCCCCCTTTCCTTTCCTTTTCTTGTAGGGCAAGATAAATCTCTATGCCCCATTGACTGTGCATCTTATTTTCTAGTTGCATGAAAAAAAAACCAACCTTTTTTACTTTTGAACATCTATTTTTTTAAAACCTTGAGTTCCAAATTCTCTCCCCTCTTCCCTTCCCATCCACCCTCCCTAAGAAGTC
>JAQQSZ010006503.1:0-13574 GCA_028646595.1 Phalanger gymnotis
AAAAAAAGGAACTATATGAGATAAAAAGCCATTTGCCAATAGATAAATATTTGAAAGATATAAACAAACATTTCTTAAAAGAATTGCAAACTCTGAAAGCTCAAAATCATTAATAATCAGAGAAATATAAATCAAAACTACCCTGTGATTTCTCTTCACACTCTGTAAAATGACAAAGACAACAAAAAATGGGAATAATCAATATTGGAGGGGTTGTAAAAACATGGGTGTACTAATATTTTATTGATCAACTTGAGGATATAGTACAACTATTCTTGAAAACAACTCATAATTATGCAAATAATGTGGCTTAAATGTACCAATCATTTTTTCTAAAGATTACAAAGCTAAGTATATACCTCAAGAACATTAATAACCAAAAAGGGACCCTATACACCCAATTATTTATAGCAGTAATTTTTAGTAGGAACAAATACCTTAAAATGAAGTAGGTGCCCATTGGTTGGTGAATGGATACACAGACTGTGTGGTACATGAATGTAATGGAATATTACTGTACTTTAAGAAATGCAAATGAGATGAACAGAGATAAGAATGGAAAGATCTATATGAAATGATGCAAAGCAAGGTAAGCAGAGCCAAAAAAGACAATATTAACAAGGACTAAAACAATGTAAATCGAAAAGCAACTCACACACGTACAAGGAAAGTATGCAGAAGGAAGAAAAAATATACACAATGATTACCACAATATGAAAGTAAATAAAAACCACTACGAAACAATCCAAAATAAATGATGCAGAGTTATAAAAATAATCTTGGCCTCAAATAAATCATATGAGAAAAGAATTTCCCCTACTCCTTAGCAGAGGTGGAGGTTCCATGTTTGTGGAACAATGAATAATGTCAGATTTTTATTTGACGTATTGATGTTTTGCTGAAATTTTTATCTCCTTTTCCTTTTAAAAAATATTTTTGTTATAATAAAATTTTCTTCTGGAGAGGAATCAGCAGGGATACTGTGGGAAATCCAAATCACATTTTTTAATCTACTAAAAAATAAAATCTATTTAAAAAACAAAAAAATATTTAGTATTTTTTTATATTTATATCATTTAAACACCCTCCTTTTAAAAAAAATCTACCACTTCATTTTCTCAGCCAGATTCTTCAGGTCTCAGTTATTTATCTGCAAATAGCCAGATTAACTCAAGGTAAATGAAGAGAACCACTTGGGACCATTTAGTATCATTAGCTCTGACTTGAGATAAACAGAATAAATAAACTCCCACTTAAGTGAAAACTCATGCTTCTGATTGTGGAAGTCTTGAAAAGTTCCCAATGTCTAGTCACCTCACGAATACCCTCTAATGTGTTGTTTTGCTTATTCTGTCTATTGTAAGTCAAAGAAGATAGCATTTGCATTACTAAAAATATTTTAAAAATAATTCAAACAATCATCTCCAAATGCTTTAAAAATCACAAATAAGAATTCTAAAAAATGTATATGAAGCTCTAAACTTGGTTATTTACATTTCATACTTAAGATTATATATTGTCCTTAACAATACAAATGTGCCATGCCCTCCTATGTCTCCTGAATTTTTTCTTCTTTGCATTTTTCTCAAGGATGTTGCCAACATTATTTTGCTGTTTCTTTTATTTGAAAATTTCACATCAGTGTACATTTTTTTTATTCTACTATCTTTACTCTGTTTTACTTTATATTACTTTCCCCATATTTTTATGTTATTGTTCTTTTGTCATTACTTATGCTATAATAATACCAAAAAATTAATATATCAAAATTTAAATATACCATCAATGAACATGTGGTTTTTCTCTAATTTTGATGATTTAATATGAATTTGAAATGAATGTGAATATATGAATATATGAAAAAGTTTCAATTATTTCAAACAAATCAGATATCAATATATTTCAAACAAAGATATGAATATATGCTTAGGTTTATTTTTTCTGCCAATAACATCTTTAGTCTCAGTATTAGATTCACTGAGTCAAAGTGAGTGAATAACTTTTCAGATTTCATTATATGAAGCTATGTTATGTTAGAAAAAGATTGTGCCAATTCACATTTCCACCACCATTGAAAGTGCTTTTCCTCCACATCACCACCTGCACTGAATTTTATCATTTTAAACTTTTTGCCATGTAAATAGTGCAAAGTGGCACCACAGATTTGTTCTTGTTCATTTCTCTGAGTAGAAGAGTTAAAAAATTTCAGATACTAATAATTTTTATTTCTCCAATTTTGAACTGTTTATCCAGTTTTACCCCTTATTGACTAGGAATTTCATCAATTTTTGTCAATTTCTTAGAACTTTTTTGTGTCAAATTTTATCAGAAATATTTATGGCAAAGACATATTTTAATATCTGTCTTTTATATTTTGGTGGGTTTTTTTTTGTTCTTTTGTTTCTTAGTGTTTTAAATGGTCAGTCTTGGTTCTCTGAATTTAGATGGGGCAATGTATGTCCTGTCAGATGAGTAAAGGCTCCTACAAAAAAGCCAGATTTATAGTGCTTGTGATTGCAAACACAGCACCATAAAATAGCATTTCAATATCTCTAACACTCTAGCACACGTATAGACCAACCTTTGTGGACTTTGTTAATTTACCTTAGGAATATAGCTCAACAAAATTTTTAAAAATAAGTTTTAACATATGTATTTTCACATTCCTAATAATCCTTTACTCATATTGTTTCATTACCATGAACATTTTTTTGTGAGAGTAGACCGTTATTAGGAATTCATCTGTTCTTAATTTATTCTTTACCTAAAGCTATAGCATAATGTTCTATTTGTAATGTCAGGCCAATTGGTTGATGTAGGAAAGGGCTGATATCAACAGCTGAAAATCATCATCAAAAGGGGAGGGGGAGTTTGGGAATGAAGAATCCTATCCAGACTTAATCCTCAATACTTTATAAAATTGCTTCTTTCCATTAAAACAATTGACACATTCAGCTAAATATTTTATAGCAAAGATAAGTAACTATATATTTTCCATAGCACATACCTTTTCCTATACTTTCCTCATCCCCACCAGCATAGCAATGGTGAATTTTCAGGTTTTAGCGTAAAAAAGGCATTTTAGTTCCATTAGGAGAAAAAAGCACACCTTGTTATTAGCATTTTTCATTATTTACTGAGCATGTGTCCAGTGGTTATAAAATGGCAGCTACACAAATCCACTAAGTCAAATATTTGAAGCATAAATTTAACATGAAAAGAAGACATTATACCATATAAATACTTGCTGGATGTAAACATTTCAGCCATGTGAATTGGATTAACTTCAAAGGCCCTGAGTACCATTTAGTAAATAGCCTCTTCTGGTGGACTAAATGGTACCTTGATACCCTGGAAGAGAAAATTCATTGCAATTCATTGAATAATTTCCTCACTGTATGTTTGTTTGCTGGAGGAACAGGTTTTACATTCTGCTTTTACCAAAATCTGTCTCCAAGAAATTCAAGGTCTTTCATAACCATAATTTCTCTCATCTCGACAATTTTCATGCACTATGTTGCATAAAACTTTCAATAACTCCTTTTTGTATATATGAATTATTACATTCATTCAACAAATATTTATTGAGTCCAAATTTTGTTTTTTGTTCAGGGTCACAGATTTTGATTGATGGAATTCAAGACACCTAGACAGAGATTTAAGTAATAGCACACAATACTGCCTCATCCCTTGACTTCTACATTCAATGCTTTCTCTACAGGTTCACACTAGATCTTTACAACAAAAACAAAACCTACAAATGGAATTTGAAAAAAAAAACATTTCTTAATAATAAAAAAAATAAGAAAGCAAATACAGGAATAGAGAGGTTAGTGCATATAAGAAGTGAAATGCATATTTTATCTCTTTTGGACATTTGCTATTTGAATTTTGTTTCAGATTTGAGAGTTTAAACCTTAAAAACCCTGCAGGCCTCCCTCATTACCTGACAGCAAGATCAGCCTCTTCATTTATAGTTTCAAAGCGCTATATTACTGATATTTGATATAATGCAAACCAGGAAGGAATGTTGATGAGTAAGAGGAAAATGCCTACCTAATATAAGGTAGATAGTTTTGGACCTCCTTGGAGTTCTCCTAGATCAAAAATTGCCTCCAGAGTTCCTGAAGTCATATAGGAACCACGTTCACATGCTACACTAGGAATGTCTGTGGATGTTTTTACTACAGGTGACACACACAAGGGCTGCTAGCACAGGCTCCCTCTTGATCTGGTCAAACAGGAAGGACAGGAAGACAGTTTCAGAGGGGTTAATAATCTTAATTTATTCTAGTCTAATAGAGTTACTGATAATGGGAGTACCAACTCCTATAGCATCCCTTAATCTTGTTGGCAGGGACCAACAAGAAGGGGAGGCAACCACCCCAAGTCTTGATGGGGTCAAAGCTTGTGCATTCCCTTAAATCTCCTCAAGCCTCAATGGGGGCAGGTTGAAGCACAGATTCCCCCCAAGCCTTGAATGGGGCCAATTAAGGCATGCACAGCATTCCAGCTTGTGCATTCAACCTTAAAGATTCTCTACTCACTGACGAGTACCCACCGGCTTTATAGAGCAACAGACAAAGCAGGCATATTACTAGCAGTAGCCTCACAAGTTTACATTATCTCATTGTTATATCTCGCTATGCAGTCACAGTGGATATTTACAATGTAAGCACAAATGTTTACATTATTTATCATTATGTAATTGCTGCACAGTCATGGTGGAGATGTTTACAAAACAACCCCAGCTCTGAAGGACTTTACATTTAAATGAAAGTGGTAACTTATACATTTACAGGCATATATGAACACATACAAAGCAGATTCAAGCTAACCTTGGAGTGTAAGGAGGTAGTAGCTGGATGCACCAGGAAATGAACCATTTGAAGTTGAGTCTTAAAGGACATCACAAATTCTCAGAAGTGGAGGTGAGTATGAGCTTAATCCATTCAAAGCACTGAGAGGAAGATGTTTTTTTTTTTTTAAGATTAGATCTATGATTCAATCAACCTAAGTTCCTCTAGATGGGAAGATGGACACTTTAAAAAAATGTGCTCTTAGATAGGAACCTGGTTTACCAAGGGGTTAAGTGACTTAGCACTGGGTCACATAGTTAATTATTCACCAAGGCAGGCCTTGAACACAGTTTTTCCTGACTTCTGAGGGCAATTTCCTATCTACAATGCCATGTTGCCACACAGGGATAACTAAGATATGATCCCTAACCTCACACAAGTTACAATCTAGTAAGTAAGATGCAACATATACATATGTGCATGTGTGCATACACACATGCAGACACATATACACACACATAGACAAATGTAATACAGACTAGAACACTATAAGTGGTGAAAGGTAAAAAAGTGGTCTGAATGATATTTCTGATTATGAAGACAGGAGGAAGTAAAGCCATCTATTTCAGTATTTCAAGGACCTCTAATTCCACTAATATAAATACTCCTTCTGATAGCACATTAGTAAAGCTCCCTCCTGGCAGTAGTAGGTGGTTTATATGAGTTATTGTGGACGAAACAATTCACCACCTGGTGGCTACCACTCTGATGAACCTTTCATGCAAATTGAAAAAGTAAAAACAAGAGGAAAGTGAATACATGCTGGGTGGTTTCACAGGTCAAAGGAAAACATACAGCTATTTAATCTTGACCAAAGTCTTTGGTCCAAAAGAAAAGTTCCTCCTGGTGCACAAATGCTGTTTTGTATTAAGGAACTGGAATGTTTTTTTTCTCTTGCTAAATTATCAATATACTTTCCAGAACACAGATATATTTATGTCCTAGCCCCTCCACTTCCCCTTTCATAAGTAAGTATTGAGCTGTTAGTGTTGGGTACTATGCATTTATTTTTAAATGGAATCTTCCAGAAGTCCCCTTTTTTGATTTAAAAAAAAATTCTTCTGAACACCTGCTGAGTTTAATTGCCCTACAGATGGTGCTGATTAGAAGTGAAGATACTGAGTATTTTCTGACTGATTGGCTGCAGTTACATTTAATTTCATAGACTTTTTTTCCTTTTTCCCTTCTTATAAGTTGAAAAGGACAGTACATCTGAGGTTTTTAGGCCCCTAAACCAAAGAGGAATCCTGTGAACTGAAACGATGTCTGTCTGTGGTATTGTCTAGATAAAGACATCTAAAAGAGATAAAAATAGACCTTCAGAGTGAGGCCTCAGATCTCAAGAAAAAACTGTTTACTCTAGGCAGTATCCAGAAAAATGAAAATTTTTGGTGAAATTTTGAAAGAAGTCATCATGGGCAGAAGTGGTATGGATTGGAATGCATAAAATAAATAATTGTTACATACACACAAATGAGATTATTGAGATTAAAAAAATACATAATCAGATTCATAAAAAATTCAGAGACTATATTTTAAAGTGGTTTCTAAAAGAGTCTTCAAAATATCATAAAGCCAACTTCTATTTATAATCATGGAGAGAAAATTATTATGGAGAAAAAATACCCAGAATAGTTTAGGCATATGACCATTTGGAAAAGTATTATCATTATTGGCCATTAAAGATTTAAAGATGTTTCTTGGAAGGCAAAAGTCTAAATAATTTTAATTTATGTAAACCATGGGCAATTTTATGGCAATTAAAAGAAAATAGATTGTTACTGAAAGAATCATGTAGAATGCATTTCTTATATTTCCAGTGTGGACAGAGCTAGAGTCAATGAGCATGAAGGATTTATACTGGATGGAAGAATGACTTTTCTGATTGAATGTTGTTAAACATGGAAATGAATATCTTCAAATAGTCTCTTTCTCTTGGAGGTCTGGTCTGCCTAGGTGTAGCCATGCATGAAGGGATAACCTTTCAAGATCCATTCCTGCTGGGTGTTTCTATTAATGTCTAGGTAGAATTGACGGTTTTTGAAAGAAGCTAAAAATAGTTGGTTTGGGAACATAATTGATACAGAATTATTTCCTTATAGACTGTCTTCTCTATCCATGTACTGTTTCCCCCCTCCCCCACCACCCATTACACCTATGCAGCAGCATGATGTTGTAGGAAGTGCCATCTTTCTGCTATCAGTAACATCTACCTGCTCAAGGCATACAATGTAGTCAAGAGCTTATACATTACTCTGCCCTGGGACAAAGCCCTGATTAACTCAACCTAGTGAATGCTCTGGCATTTTATGCCTTCTTCTTTCCTCTCCCTTCCTTTCCTATCCTCTCCCAATCAACAAGCATTTATTAAGCATTTACTTTTTCCAAGGCACAGTTATAAATAAATATAAATTTATATACATGAGTATATACATTTAAAGCTTTGTTCATGTGTTTGGGGAGAGGAAGCATGGGATGCTGGAGTATAAATTCTAGAATCACAGATAAAAATGTTGAACTATATCCATTGTCTAGATCCTCTTGCCCAAGACACTTTGTTTTGACTTCTACCACACAAAAAGTTTTCCTTCTTACTATGGGCCAGAAAGAATTAACCACTGGGGCTGCTTCAACAAAACTTTTTTCCAAATATATTTTTTATCTAGTTCATTAAATATTTACCAATGAAATATAAAAATATGTTAAATATTTTAACTTTCATTTATTTTTTTTAATTTTGTGTTCCAAATTCTTTCCATCCCTCCCACTTCTCCTCCCTTCTTGAGAAGGCAAGCAATTTGAAATTTATTTGAAATCTATTAGACATGTGAAGTGATATAAAATATTATTTCCATATTAGCCATGTTGCCAAAGAAAATGACCAGAAAATCAAACAAGAAAATAAACTATAAAAATATGCATATTGTGTATTTTTGTAGGTGTGTATGTATATATATATGTATATGTATATATATATATGTATGTGTATATATATATACATATATATATACACGGAGAGAAAGAGTAAAAAATGTATGCTTTGATCTGCATTCGGATTTTATCATATATCTCTCTTGAGGTGGATAGATAGCATTTTTCATCACGGGTTCTTTGGAATTGTCTTGGGTTATTGTCTTGATCAGAGTAGCTAAGTTTTTTCACGGTTGATCGTCCTTATAATATTGCTGTTACTGTGTACTATGTTTTGTTCACTTCATTTTGTATCAGTTCATGTAAGACTTTCTATTTTTTTCTGAAATCATCCTGATTATCATTTCTTATAGCACAATAGTATTCCATCACAATTGTGTACCACAAGTTGTTCAGCCACTCCCAAGTTAATGGGTATCCCCTCTATTTCCAATTCTTTGTCACCACAAAAAGACCTGCTATAACATTTTTGTACTTGTAACTTCTTTTCCTTTTTTTCCTTTTTTTTAAAAATCTTTTTGGGATATAGACTTAGTAATATTGCTGGGTCAAAGGACACACATAATTTTATAGCCTTTTGGGCATGGTTCCAAATTGTTCTGCAGAATGATTGGATCAGTTCACAACTACACCAATAGTGTATCAGTGACACAATCTTTCCACATTTCTCCCAGAATTTGTCATTTTCCTTTTCTGTTGTGTTAGCCAATCTGATTTCAGCAGTATTTATGTTTATGATCTGTCTCACCTAATCACAAGTATGTGTGTAGATTGTGTACTTTTTTCTCCTTCCTGAATATAATCCTCATATTAGAGTCTCTCATTTCTTATAAGTATTTTAAGAATTTATTTACACAAAATGAGTTTTCATGAGAAATAGGGGGAAAATGTGGCATAAGAGAATTTAAATTCAAATCTCAGCCATTATTCATCTCTACCTGGTCTTCATCTGAAATTCAACATTTTCTCCAGGACTCATCTCCCTGCAAGATCAAATCAACTCTGAAACTCATACCTCCTCAGCACCTTCTACCCCTAGGGCTCATCTCTCCTTCTGACTGGAGAAGGTAGAGGGCGTATCAACACAGGAGAGTTCTGAGATCCTCCTCTTAAGGAGGGGGACCCTGGACACCACATAGCTACAAGACTTCAACATATCCCCACCATGCTCCAAATATGCTATTACTTTCCTCATCTCCACTTTTTAGCTTCTTTCAGTGTGTTATATTCCACCATTAAATTGTGACCTTCTTGAGGCCAGGGGCTTTGCTTTTGGCCTTTCTTTGCATCCCTAAGACTTAGCCCAGTGTCTGCCACATAATATACACTTAACAAAAGTTTTTGACTAACAATTTATAGGGCCTTGAACAAATTACTTCAAATCTCTGGGCCTAAGTTATCTTCAGTTCTACCCTCTGACCAGGGTTAAAATCATTAATCTGCTACTAATTACCTCTGTGAATTTGAGCAAAGCCATATAACTAATCTTTGCCTTGGTCTTGACATAAAAATTAGAGGATTATACTAGACAGTCTATTTGTTCACTACTAGTACCAGCTTTAAATTCTATATTTTGTAAAGCTAGTTTTTTTTGTATTTCATTACACAATGAATTATGAAATTTTAGTCTTGAAAAAGACCTTAGAAAACATATAATGCAAGCTTTAATTTTAGGGATGAGGAATACTATTTCTAAGGTCTTTTCCAACAAGATAATTAGACTGAAGCCTAGAGATCTGAAGTAAGGTCCCATAAATTATGTCCAAATCCCAATATGTTGATCTTCATAAAAATGACCCTGGAGAGTATACTGCCTTGAGACCGTTGATGGAAATTACCATCTAACAGGGCTTACCAAAAAGTTATTGGTCATTTAAAAATGTTAGAGAATTCATCCCTTCTCTTTTTCTATCAATGTCAATAGTTCACTAAGCAAAGAGTTGCAATGGTTGTTATACTGTTCTGACCGAAATAGCACCTTTTGATAGTTCAGTCATTATAGGACATAGGCCAAAGTTGTCTTACACCCCTTGCTTCTATTGAGTCAACACACAGGTCCCAGGTACTTTGTGAGGTTGCAGTGAAGGCAATACCAAATTCCAGAATTTCTTGGTTAAAAGTAGACTACAGAATTCTCACAGTATTGTTTAGTGTTTCCTCTGTGATCTTCTCAGTAAATGGAATGGGAAAATTCTCAAATGAGACAATACCTATTGGAGTCACAATGTTTTGCTTTTTGAATTATCCAAAATAGATTAAATTTTTATTATAGTTTAGTGATAATAGATCATGGCTTTCCAGTCTTTGACATTTCAGAGACAGTTAGAGTAGCTCTCTATTGATTAAATTATATGATGAAACTTAATTGGAAGAACATTTGCCATGCAGAGGAAGTAAGTTCACACCTACTATAAAGTTGGTTTAAGTGAGTAGTAAGTGAATGCTTTTTCTGGATAATTTTTGATATCACTTCAATCTGAATGAGGGCTTAGGGTTACATATATGTACATACACATCTATATAATATATGTACATGTAATTATTATTGATATTTTTGTCTTCATACCACTTTCATTTCTGAAAAATATCCCTCACCCTTACCTTTTAAAGAGAGTCGTCCCATATACTCCTCCTTCTCCCCAAAAAAATAAAGGACAAAAACAGTTCAGCAAGACCAATAGCAACTATACTTTATAATAGGCTCAATATTTATAGTCTTTCACTCCTACAAAGAAGAGTTGGTGGTACATTTTCTCATCTCTTTTTAGAGGCCAAGTTTAGTCATCATTCCTGATATCACAATAATATTCCATCACAATTGGTTGACGCATTCTGTAAATTCATTTGGAACTTTGCCCCCAAAGTTACTATACTGTACCTATGTTTTCACACAACAATATCACACCTACACCCTAAAGAGAGCAAAGAAAGAGGAATAAGACCCATGCGTACAAATATATTTTTAGCAATTTTGTCTATTTGCAAAGAACTGGGAGTTATCAAAAGGGAAATGGCTTAAATTAGGGTATTTGAATATAATAGAATGTTATGTCATAGGGAAGGACAAAATGGAAGTGTTCAGAGGAACCTCATAAGACTTCTAGGAGAGTGAAATGAGCAAACCCAGAGAATTCTTTGCGTAATGAAGAAAAAAATTCTGAAAGACTGAAAAATTCTGAACTAAGCAAAGCTCCAGAAAACTGTGAAGAAATGTGTTACCTAGCTCCTTAATGAAAGGTGATGGACTCAAAAGTGAGACATTTTTTTAAAATGGCCAATGTGGGAATTAGTGTTGGTTTCCTATGCATATTTGTTAAAAAAAAATTGTGGGTTTTTTTCGTTATTTTGAGGAGGTAGAAATGAATTGGTGGCCAGGAACATCTCTCCCCAAATTCTAAACCAGCCCCCATTGGGATAGAGACAGACAGAGACAGACAGAGAGAAAAGAAGGAAGGCAAGGAGAAAAGAATCTTAGACAAGCAAGGTAGGTTTGAAAGTTATGTGATTAATGTATTATATATATATATATGTATATATATGTATGTATGTATAAGCACTATATAATAGAGATTAAGTTTCATGGACAATCCTCTCCTTCTGTCCTGTAATGTATATAAGAATGTTCATTTTATTTGGTGTTTGTTAAGTTCAGAATGAAAGTAAAATTAAATGGAAAAGCAATATCACATTCAAGACCCATAATTTATTTAGCCATCCCACAGTTGATGGACGTTTAATTTATTTCAATTTCTTTGTTATGTTGGGGGGAAAAGGTGTACTCAGATTATTTTGGTGTATATAGGATTTTCCTTTTCAGTTGTATCTGGTTATGGCATTTGCATAGCCTTAGGCTTTCTGGGTCGAAGGATATGGGCATTGTAGTTCATTTTTAGTATAATTACAAATTGCTTTCCAGAATAGTCGGGCAGACCACTTCACAGCTTCACCTCCAGTACATTAGTGTGCCTGTGTTTCCGCAGTTGCTTTGAGTTATGTATTGAACAAATTTCAGGATAATTGAGACTTTCTGAATAGAATACTGTTTGAGGGTAAAATCACCACTGAAGCTGGAAAACTTGAGAAGAAACTGAGTATGAAAAGAATATACAACCACTTTATGGTGGGTGCTATTTCAACATGAGGCCCTTGTCAACCACTCATTCTGTAATTTCCTATTACATATGGTTGAATAACCTGTGCAAAGAGGAATTAAAAAATAAAAATAGAAGATAGAGTATTTAGTCCTACTCATATAAGTATTACCTAGCAGGCTGTAAGCTGAGATGTAACAGTAACTGAATTTAGTTTTTGTTTTAGTTTAATTTCATGTCCATAGTTATTCACCATGGACACTATAATCTTTCTTCAAAAGCACCTTCTTTTCCAAAGCTCTCTTCTTTTGAAAACTCCTCCTGTACAGGCCCCTTCTAATCCTCCTGGATTTCAAAACCCCTCCCCTTAAATTTCCCACACCTCCCAATGCTGAACCCTCCTTAAGGTTTGCCTGAAGTTTCTAATCAGTTCCTTATGTTCCTGACTTGGCCTGCCCCTCTCTGAAAACAACTCCTTGTTTATTTGGTCAGCCAAGTTACTTACTAATTTGTGTTCCCTTTTTCTTACCTTTCCTTTCTGTGAACAGAACGCCTTTGAGATAAGGTTTAGAGAGATAGGTCTGACTTACAATTGGCTTGGGTCTTTCTAGAGGACTGGGAACAGTCCTATCTTTCCTCATAAACCTGCTTTGTGAATCGTTTTCAAAGCTACCATTTTGTGGATATGAAAATACTAGCATTCTATACTGTCTTGTATTCTTTAGTCATTTCAAGTGTTTGTATGTAGGTGAAGTATGAAGAAATGCACACAATGATCTCGGTTTTTACAATTTTTAGATCTCTTTAATTCAATTAAAGAAGCAAATTTCACAAACAGTCATTGAACATCACATGAAACACATTACTGGACATCATGGAGAATGAAGAAATGAAATAGATCTCTGTCCCAAGGACACTAAGAGACTATCACCAAGATGATTATCAACCAATCAACAGCTCTTTATGAAGCACTTGGTACCAGGAGCTCTGCCAAGCACAAAGCAGAGAAAAGCAAAACCAAGCCCTGCCCTCAAGGACCTCACATTCTAATAAGGGAGACTAGTTAAATAAATAGTTATTTAATAGCTCTGGAGAAAGAGTAACAAAGCTACCTATAGACTCTAACTACTTCCTCCTCCCGCCAGGAAGTCAGGTGGATGTGGAGCTGCCTCTTGCCTCAGTACAGAGACAAAGGCCCCAGTTTAATCCTTGCCCTAGAAGGTTACTCATGGAACCCGTTTGGTTAAACTCAATTCCCAGTGCCCACACTACTCTGTCCATCTCACTGTGTGGATATGGACTGGAAAACAACTCTCCATGATTTTTCTTCAGATTTCTTGATCATGACTCAGTCTGGTGGTCTCTGTTGAAGTAGATGTAGTGGGGTGGGCGGAGCCAAGATGGCGGCTGGGAAGCAGTGACTGACATGAGCTCCCCACCAAATCCCTCCAAAAACCTATAAAAAATGGCTCTGAACCAATTCTAGAGCTGCAGAACCCACAAAGTGGCAGAGGGAAGCAGGGCTCCAGCACAGGACAGCCTGGATGGTCTCTGGGTAAGGTCTGTCCCACATGGAGCTCCCAGCCCCCAGCTGAGGGGAGCGGAGCTGAGCCCAGCCCGCACAGCGCGAACAGACCAGACGTGGACCTACCAGACCAGGAGTCGAGCGGAGAGTGCCCTGGCATCCTGAATT
>JAQQSZ010006504.1:0-13574 GCA_028646595.1 Phalanger gymnotis
GAAAACAACATTTTTTTGAGCATCTGCTTTTAAAACTTTGAGTTCCAAATTCTCTCCCCTCTTCCCTTTTGACCCACCCTCCCTAAGAAGGCAAGCAATTCAACATAGGCCACACATGTATCATTATGCAAAACACTTCCACAATATTCATGTTGTGAAAGACTAACTATATTTCACTCCATCCTATCCTGTCCCCCTTTATTCAATTTTCTCCCTTGACCCTGTCCCTTTTCAAAAGTGTTTGCTTTTGATTACCTCCTTCTCCTACCTGCCCTCCCTTCTATCAGCCCCCCTTTTTATGCCCTTACCCCTTCTTTCTTGTGGGGTAAGATACCCAATTATGTGTGTATGTTATTTCCTCCTCAAGGCAAATCCAATGAGAGCAAGATTCACTCATTCCCCTTCACCTGCCCCTTCTTCTCTTCTAACAGAACTGCTTTTTCTTGCTACTTTTATGTGAGATAATTTATCCCATTCTATCTCTCCCTTTCTCCCACTCTCAATATATTACTCTCTCACCTCTTAATTTTATTTTTAGATATCATCCCTTCATATTCAACTCACCCTGTGCCCTCTGTCTACATATATATATATACATATATACATATGCATATATATATATGTGAACAAAATAGTCAAACATTAGTAAGTCCCTTATGATTTCTCTTTCTTGCTTACCTTTTCATGATTCTCTTGATTCTTGTGTTTGAAAGTCAAATTTTCTATTCAGCTCTGGTCTTTTCATTGAGAAAGCTTGAAAGTCCTCTATTTTATTAAAATCCATATTTTGCCTTGGAGCATGATACTCAGTTTTGCTGGGTAGGTGATTCTTGGTTTTAATCCTAGCTCCTTTGACCTTGGGAATATCATATTCTAAGCCCTTTGATCCCTTAATATAGAAGCTGCTGGATCTTGTGTTATCCTGATTGTGTTTCCACAATACTCAAATTGTTTCTTTCTGGTTGTTTGCAGTATTTTCTCCTTGACCTGGGACCTCTGGAATTTGGTGACAATAGTCCTAGGAGTTTTCTTTTGGGGAACTTTTTCAAGAGGCAATTGATGGATTCTTTCAATTTCTATTTTACCCTCTAGTTCTAGAATATCAGGGCAGTTTTCCTTGATAGTTTCTTGAAAGATGATATCTAGGCTCTTTTTTTGATGATGGTTTTCAGGTAGTCCAATAATTTTTATTTTATCTCTCCTGGATCTATTTTCCAGGTTAGAGGTTTTTCCAAAATAATACCCCTCCCCACACAAATACTCCTTCCGCCATAAATCAGTTACATTTTTGAGCTATACTTTACATATCCTTTAAAGTATAACTAAAAAATGTAACTTTAATTACCACTCCCTCCAAGGAACCTTCCCTGATCCCACCAGTTGGCAATAACCATCACCCTTAAACATCATATGAACTTTAGTGTGCATTTCTCTAGTGCATTTACATTATGCTTATCATGTAATAAGTGTATATTATAGTTATCTGTGTTTATGTCTTGTGTCTCTCTTCAACTATAAACTTTAGAAGGATAGGCACCATATCATGCTCAAACTTTGTATCTACCCTAGAATTTGGCAGGGAGGTCTGCACACATCAAGAACTTAATAAATGTTTGTTGA
Source organism: Phalanger gymnotis (assembly GCA_028646595.1). Classification (NCBI taxonomy): domain Eukaryota; kingdom Metazoa; phylum Chordata; class Mammalia; order Diprotodontia; family Phalangeridae; genus Phalanger; species Phalanger gymnotis. The sequence goes on from JAQQSZ010006504.1 coordinate 1,621, forward strand.
AGGGAAGAATGGCAATGTATGCTGTAAATGCATGTGTTGCAACAATTTGGCTAGCAGCTGCTGTGGGGGTGAAAAACCAACACAAGCCCAACAACAAGAATGCTGCAAGCCCAGGTTCTTTTGATCTGCTTTACTAAGGAAAGCAATGTTAAGGGGTTAACAATCTTACTTTAATCCAGCATACAAATATCATTCACTTAGTTCAGGGGAACAAGCCAGCACCCTAAACTTCAGAGCAAATACAAATTACAAACATCAACAGATAGACCTTATCTGATTCAAATCTCAATGCATAGTTACCAAAGTTTAACAAAGTCCCAACATCCAGGTTCACAAGCTGGGGGGCTCTTAACTACAGCTGCCCAGAGTCTCAATATCAGCACACCGCCAAGAGTGAAAGCCCTAAGCAAATAGCTCTGTTCTCTCTTTTTATGAACTCTTTAGCCATCATCAAACGTCATCTGAGTGACTAGAACTTAAGCTCTTACTATTGCTTCTGGTCTTAGCAACTCCCCTTAGGACACTGGGGGCTTCACGCCCACATAGGCTTAGCACCTAGTAGTTAGAGGTTTGGGGCCTATTTGAGAGCGAAGATATAATCAGATCTCCCTTCATGGACCCCACCTAGAGCCCCACCTTAGTGACCAATGCAACATGCTGTAAAGAACAATGAATTAGAAATAAAATTGAAGTTTATTCTTTTCTCAGTTACATCTAATAAATTCTTAAGTCTTAAAATAAGACTAGGTCTTTATCATTTTATTGGCCAGATTCTTCATATTTCTTGTTTAGAGCATTTTTAATCTGATATCTATACTAAATTCATTTAATTTTATTTTGATTCTCAGTGCAATTCAATTTTATGTCCTCAAATACAATTGTTGTTAATAAAAAAAAATGCTAGAAATCTTAGCCTGTTACATAACTCCTATTTTTAGTCATTTGGTAGGTGTGAATTCTATTTTTCCAAGGTTTAGCAAGCCCATGTATAAATTTTTAAAACACGAAGTTAAGAACATAATAATAATAACAATAATAATTTACTAATTTGTGACATTTTTAAAGGATGTTATTATAAGATATATTTCACAAAGTCCTTACTTTTGCTGACTTTTAATTGATCATATTTCTTTGACGTACAGCCAATAGGTATTGTTTTACACTAGCTTTTATTTCATTCACTTTAAATGACATCATTTAGTTTCATCTTGCTTTTCCCCTCCACTAACCAATTTTACATCACTACTCCATTTCCCATGTCCTTATTATACTATTGTGCATGTAGGAATGTATATATATATATATATATATATATATATACACATAGTTACACATGTATATCAACATACCTCTTTTAAATTTCAAAGCACTGATGCTAAAATGCTTTGAGCTCTAAGTGAAAGTGACAGCAAAGAACATTACATGCTCTGCAGTGTCCAGGGAACAACTACTTTTTAAGTTTGTGATGGCACCATCCTATTTGTACTTCTGCCATCTCTCTCAGGTGGTATTTATTGCCTTTCCTCAAAATGAGCCCCCTGGATGTTTGACAGCATATGCCAGATTGCAGATATGCTACTGTTCTAGGACCTCAGTTTCTAGTGATTTTTCTGACCTCTCTCAGGTTACCACCATTCCACTCACCATGTGATATCTGCTTAATTGTTGTGTGAGGGAGACAATTCTTAGGAAATGGCTACAGAATACAATTCAGTAATTTTCTCCAAATGCAAATGTTAACTCTACTTACAGGTAAATGATAGATGAAGGTCAATATTCTGCTCTTTCAACTTAAGTAATAAGACACCATTCCAAAATGTGGTCATTCATCACCCATTAGGGAAAATCTTCATTTATAGTGTTAGTAAGGAAGTTTTAATTAGAAGAACTTGGAAATCCCCCACCACTACCACCACCACTGCCATTCACAATGGAATCCAGAGTCTGAGATTCGAAGATAGATGAGGTTGCTTACCTCATCTAATTAGCAAAGCAAGCCACACATTGAAATTTGTAAAGCTATCCTTTGGGCTGGGCACTGTGCCCAGGGATAAAGCTTCTCTGACTTGCTGTAACTAATGTTACCACTGTCATCTCGTCCCTTCAATTATTTAGGTTTCCCCCATGCCTAGACTGGATTCCTGCTGACAGTATTGTGGAAAGTGTTCATTAATCATCGTCTTGTCATTCTACTCTGGGGGAGGGAGGACAGAGCAGAAGGGATGCTCCAGCACAAAAACAGAATAGCTTCTCTCTGATAGACAAGTGAAAGGTCTAATTAATATTTTCTAGTGTCATAGGCTATGTTGTTTTCAATGTTTCCAGAGTAAATGTATATTTATATTCACAATATAACTGTATATGCTGCCTATATAAGATGTTTATGGCATAAATAGTTCCTACAGCTAACATTTATATTGTCTTTAATACATAATGAAACGCAAATCATGCATTTGAGCTAGCTACACCGGTGCCTAAGGCAAATTCAATTTGAGGAATCATCAGGGAGAGTGTTAGGTTAGCTGTGAATAGGTGAGACCTAACACTCAAGGACACATGCACACACACACACACACACACACACACACACACACTATATGTACGTATGTACATATTTATACATATACATACATATGCATATATTGAATAGAGAAAGAGACAATTATGATATTCATTTGCCTTCCCATGGAAGCAATATTTAAGCTCTTGATAGGAATTCTGAAGAATTTCTATAAAGCTGGATCAGAAGGCCTCTATTAGGGCTCCTTTACATGTATATAGTGTTAAATGACAACTACAAAAGAAAAGTTAAGAAATCAGTCTTATTTGAAAATTTGGTACAAATGAATGAGTTTCTCCCAAATGTACAGGGCACCCTCTGGTAGTAAATTATATAGGAAGGTGTATAATTTTTTTGAGAGAGAACTAGGGTTTAGAGCATATCCCAAATCTTTACCCTCTGCCTATCCACTAGTTCTTTCCCTAATGCCTGCAAACATATTCAGGTGTTCTCATCTTTAAAAAAAAACTTTCCCTTGACCCTATTATCACCTCAAGCTGTTGTCCTGTACTTCTGTTTCTTTCTTCAGCCATACTCCTTTAAAAAAAAACTGTACATTTGCTGCCTCCATTTCCTTTCCTCTTACTCATTCCTAAACCCTTTGTGATCTGGCTTCCTTACCTTATCACTCAACTCAAACTGCTCACTCCAAAGTTACCAATGCTTTCTTAACTGCCACATCTGATGGTCTTTCCTCGATCTTCATCCCTGATCTATCTGTTGTCTTCAACACTATTGATCACCCTTTCCTTCCTAAATAGAAGGTTCTTAACATTTTGGGGTATCACGAACTCCTTTGGCATTCTGGTAAAGCCTATGGATGCCTTCTCAGGATAATTTTCTACCGTGGGAAAGATTATCAAAAAAATTATATTGAAATAACAAACGTAATTTTTCCTAATGAAGTTCACAGACCTGAAATTTCTCCACTGATCCTTTGGGGGTCTTGGAAGCCCAGGTCAACAACTTCTATTCTACATACACTTCCCTCTCCAAGTTTTCATGATACTACTCTTGTCTACCTTCTGACTGCTTCTTCTCATTCTTTTTTATTGGCTTATCATTCAGATCATACCCCATAACTGTGTTTTTTGCCAAGGTTCTATACTAGGCCCTCTTCTTTTCTCCCTCTATGCTTTCTCTTATGTTAACTTCAACAGCACCAATAGGTTTAACTATTGTATCTCTGCGGATGACTACCAGATCTATATATCCAATTCCAGTCTCTCCCCTGAGCTTTGATTTCAATTCTACAAATAGCTATTGGACATTTCAAAATGGACCTCACAAGGATATCTTTAACCCAGCATGTCCAAAAAAACCTCATTATCTTTCCCCCCCAAACACTTCCCTTTTCTCTATCAAATGCACCATCATTTTTCCTGTCTCCCATTTTCATCACATTAGCATTATCCTTGATTTCTCATTTTTCCTTCACCTCATCTAATAAATTGCCAAATCTTTCCATTTCTCCCTCCACAACATTCTCAGTTGCAACTATTCTCTTCACAAATACATCATTACTGCTCTCCTATATTATCAAGGCAGTATCTTAATTGGTCTCTCTGCCTCAAGTATCTCACCACTCCAGTCCATCTTACATCCTGCTGCCAAAGTAATTTTCCTAAGGTGCATATCTGAGCACATGAATCCACTACTCAAACTAACTCCAGTGGCTTCTATTGCCTTTGGGATGAAGACGATGGTGGTGGTGGTGGTGATAATGATGATGATAACACCATTTATATAGCACTTACTTTGTGCCAGGCACTATACTAAGCACTGTACAAATATTATCTCATTTGGATAAAATATAAACTTCTTTGTTTTACTTTTAGAGACATATATTTTGGCCCCAACATTTCTTTTCAGCTTTATTGAGCATTATTTCTCTCCCAAACTCTGTAATCTAGACAAACTGACCTTTCTGATGCTCACACACAGCAGCACTCCATCTTCCAACCTCATGTTTTTGCATTGGCCATCTCACATGCCTGGAATGTACTCCTTCCTTACCAATACTTCATAGAGTCCCTCTCTTCCATTAAGATGTAGTCCAAGAGGGGGCAGAGCCAAGATAGCAGCTGGAAAGCAGGGACTTGCATGAGCTCCCACCCAGGTCCCTCCAAACACCTATAAAAATGGCTCTGAACAAATTCTGGAACTGCAGAACCCATGAAATAGCAGAGGGAAGCAGGGTTCCAGCCCAGGACAGCCTGGATGGTCGTGGGGTAAGGTGTATCGCACGGGGCTGGGGAGCAGAGCAGAGCCCAGTGTGGGCTGCGCCCAGACCAACCAGACCAGGAGCCAGGCGGAACAGGCCCTAGTGCCCTGAATCAGTGAGCTGTGGCAGTTACCAGACTTCTCAACCCACAAACACCAAAGACAACAGAGAAAGTTAGTGGGAAAAATTGCAGGGGACAGAGTGAAAGGAGTTCAGAGTTCAGCCACTGCCCCAGGGGTAGTGGAGGAGGTGCAGCTACAGAACTACAGCTGCAGTTGCTTCTGGCCCAGGCCCACCTGGTGGGAGGAATTAAGTGGTGGATTTGAGCAGGAGTGCTCACATCATGGAAATCTATCTTGACCTACAAGAAAGTAAGGGAAAAAGGGATGGGGGAGGAGTGGGGTGACAGAAGGGAGGGTTGACTAGGGAATGGGGCGATCAGAATATATACCATCTTGGAGTGGGGTGGGTAGAAATGGGGAGAAAATTTGTAAGTCAAACTCTTGTGAAAATCAATGCTGAAAACTAAAAATAATAACTAAATACCTAAATTAATTAATTAAAAAAATAAGCAATTAAAAAAAATATAGTCCAAGAACTACCTTCTCCATGAAGTCTTTCTTCTATTGCCCCACCAGATGCTAGGGTTCACCTTCTCAAACTACCTAGTATTTAACTACTTTGTATATATTTGTATTTATTAATTTTATATTAATGCAATGTATATTTATATGTTTACTTGTTGTCTCCTCCATTAGAATGTAGTCTCTTTATTAGAAGGGGTTGTTTCATTCTTTGTATGTACTTCTATCCTCAGGACCTAAAACCATGTTCCTGACACAGAGTAGGTGCTTAATAAACACTAATTAATGTATCTGCCACCATTGCCCTTAGAAAAATCAGTCAATAAGTGTGTATTAAGTCCCTTCCATGTGCCAGGTACTGTGCTAAGTGCTAGGGACATAAAAAAGGCAAAAGATCATCTTTGTTCTCAAGGAGCTTACAATCTAAAGGAGGAGACAACATACAAACAAATATGTACAAAGCAGGTTATATACAGGATAGTAATTAACAGAGGAAAGGCACTAGAATTGAGTTGAGGAAGGCTTCCTGTAGAAGGCATGATTTTAGTTGGAACTTAAAGGAAGCCAGGAACGTCAGTAGTTGGAGAGGAAGAAGGAGAGTGTTCCAGGCGTGGAGGACAGTCAGTGAGAATGCCAGGAGCTGAGAGATGAAGTATCTTACTTGTGGAACAGTCGGAAAGCCAATGTCATTGGACCAACTTAAACATTGGGGAGAAACTGCCTCAACGTGTATTTGTTGAAACTTTCTTTAGTGTAAGGTTCATGGCATTGCCAGTAAGTACATAACAACAATCGTTTGTGAAACAATATGTAAATAGCCTCATAGAATCAACACAGCTTTCCAAAAGGTCCCTATTCTTATTTGTTCCATTGTAGTAGGTTATACACTAGGAGAATCTGGAACAATATACAATATACAGTATTACCTTCCTTAAACTTTACTCTTCAGGTTGACCTTCTCCAATTCTAAACCCTTTTTTACTTTCTCATCCCTGCTGTCACAACCTAATATGGCAATCAATAGAAAGCAATATAATTGAGTATAAAGACTTGTGACAATAGATTACATATGTAGAGAATTCTCCTATAATTTCTCCAAGCCCTTCTCTATCATTCTTTATTAATAACAACAATAATGATAATACTTTGCCATTGTGTAGTCCTTTATACCTTTCAAAACTTAACACATATGATCTCATTTGGTACTGGCAATAAGAGAAGTGGTAAAAAAATAAATATTACTATCTCCTTATGGGAAGCACATACTATTATCATACGATAATGAGATGGAGGTGCTAGGTAGCTTGTCCAAATTCACAGTTTAATTGGGAGAACACTTACATTAACAGCAACAGAGCATAGTATAGTGAATATAAACTGGTCTTTGAGTAAGAAAAACATAGGTTCAAAACAAGTCTCTGACACTTATTCAGAGACCTTGTATAAATAATTTAATCTCTCTTAGCCTTAACCAGCTCTCTTCAAGTAAAAGTTATTTATGGTTTCTGTGACAAGATTACAGGGCCTTTGTGGAGTGGCAGAGTTGGAACTAGCATGGATGTACCCCATCTTTTAATTCAAGTTTCTTTCCCACTACACTAGTAGTCATAGGGCATGGTGGTGTTTAAAATGATTACTGTTGCTGAGTGCTAACTTTCAGATCAGGTCCTTTATACCTTAATTTTTCAAAAATTGATTTATCAGAAAAGAAGATTCTTTTTCCATTTCCAGTATCTCCCAGTTGTCCATGTGTGTAAGATAAAATTTGAAAAGGTATTAGAAGGGCTTCAGAGGTAAAAGAGATAAGTCTGAGTTCACTCATTCAATCTTTCCCTGACAACATGTCTTCAAAATGTCTCCCACTTCCTTTTCTCTCTTGTTACTTTACATATCTCTTTCCTTCTCTCTCTCTCTCTCTCTCTCTCTCTCTCTCTCTCTCTCTCTCTCTCTCTCTCTCCCCTTCTCTCTCTCTCTGTCTCTCTCTCAAGGATGCAGAATCTGTTCTGCCCTAATTATGCCAATTGTAGGGTGGCATACCCTCTGAGAGAATATTGAGCTACAAAAGAGGGGCCTGTATCAGCTTAATTTTTATATTACTAAGTTTTATTTGGGTTAATTGGGGGAGTTCACTCACAAGAGGCCCTGTCCTTGGCAGCAGGAGGACAAAATGGTGGCTCCCCACCTGACTTTCAGACTAGCTCAAGCATTAGATAGAAACAGAACAAAGAAGGCATCAGGGACGGCCCAGGGTCAAGTGCAAGTTTTCCCATGAGATAGATTAAGCTTCTTTTGCTGTTTATATGTATTCAAGATAGTTTACATTCACAGTGTGGAATTCCACAGTGTGAAATCACACTCCCAGGCTCTAGCAACCACCAGACACTGTCTCTTTGTCTCTATCTTTCTCTCTCTTTTCTCATAGAATCCAACACTGTGTCTACATACTTCTAAGAAAAAATTTTCTAAGACCTCTGAAACATAACTTTATGTCAAACCAAAGTACACTTTCTGTCCTAGCAATGAACACTTATAGGTGTTTACGCTTTATAAATGCCTATAAATGAATGGAGTATTGGTATCTTAGTTTGATTACAGATTATAATCAAACTAATCTGGAATAGTTCTGTTCATGAAGAGGTAGGCACAGCCTTTAGGTATACTCAATTATTGCCTCGGTATACTTTTTTGAAAATATCATTTCTAGTGATTCTACCACTGGCATATAGCCTCTCTTTATAAGAATTTGTAAGAAGAAATTCCCCATAAACATAAAATATTTATTGTATAATTTTTTGTCATAGCAAAGAACTGGAAACAAAGGAAATAACCATCAATTAGGTAATGGCAAAATAAATTGTAGTACATGAATGTAATGGTTTACTGTAAGAAACAACCAATGTGATGAATATAGAAAAGCAAGGAAAGACTTACATGAACTAATGAAAAGTAAAATAAGCAGAGCCAAGAAAACAATATACACAATGACTACAATGATGAAAATATAAAGAATGGCAACCAAAAACAATCAAAAGTGAATGTTGAAGAATTACAAAAAATCAGGAACAGCTGTTACAGGGAAACCTCTCTTAGAAAGGTAGGTCTGGAAGATTGAAAATATTTCCAGATTTTTTCAATGTATTGATCAGTTTTGCTAATTTTTTTCTTTTCTTGAAAAATATTCTTTGTTTTACAGGGCGGCTCTGTAGGAGGGGTAGAAGAAGGATATGGGAAAAAATTGGGAGATGTAAAAAACAAATGTCAATAAAAATTATTTTTAAAAACACTTATAAGCAGGTGCTAGTGGACTCTCTAAAGGTCATTTTCTGGTTTGTAATTTAAGATTTTACCTTTTCTGCCTTAGTAACTTTTCTTTTGCCATTCTTGTTTTCCAATCATGAATAAGAGAAACAGAAATTATTACTCATATTACTTAGAATATGCTGAGACAAAGAAAATAATGATTAGCACCCCAATTATTACTGATGCAGAATCCTATGTGATAGGACAAATTCTGTTCCCAGCTCCTGTTTCCCAGGATATGATGTTGAACTTTTACATCAACAAAAATTGTAATAGGTTATCTTGTTCAGAGAAATAGGCATTAACTTTAATACATGATGCCTAAGACAAGTTCTTAATGAGAATAAGTTTTTGAAGAACAATTCAATTCATGTTCTATGTCATTTTTGATCTGTCAGGCACAGAATGAGTCCCTACTGGCTTTGAAGGAAAAGTTGTCTGTACCATTAGTGTTGTGATAGGGATGACAATGGGATAAGATGTTAAATGTGTTTGAAAACATTATCTGAACATCAGAACAATCTAAATTTCTCTTTTAAAACTACAGCACTCCAGGCTATGCAATCTCATCCTACCTCACCAACTACATTGGTATTCTTATCTTAGTGTTTCTTATCTGATTGACATTATAACAGAAAGTTGAGATGTGTTCTTCCAGTTGTCCTACTTGACTGAACTGAAAGCATTTCAGATTCCTTGTTCTTACCCCTACAATGACAGTCAACACATTCACTAGTGCTTATTGTGCAGAGAAATTTGTAGAATGTACTCATGGTACAGAATTCCTTTAATTTATCTTCAAGGAGCTTATAATTTTTTATCAAAAAGCACTTTCACACTGTAGCTGTCATCAAAGGCTAATCAAAGAAAAATATACTGAGTGCCTAAGGGCTGAAGAAGTACCAAATATGCTAGCTCAAACATTATTCAAATAGAATCAGATGAGACATAAGTTCAATGTCTACTCCACTTTTAGAATGTTTTCCAAATGGAGGTGAATTCTTTCAAGATTTTACTCGTATGATTTGAAATGTAGAAAGAGACATACATTTTCAGGCATGGACAATGTAGTAATTTGTTTTGTAGGACCCACTCTTGAACTCTGCTGGTCAAGCCATTAGTGAGTCATTACAGAGACATGTTAGTGAATAAAAGTGTATTTGAAGCAATCTAAATTATTGTGGGGCTAAAGTTACCTGGAATAACTACAGAATAAGTTCTCTTCATGGACCCCACTAGTTTATCTGTCTTCATAGAGTTGACCTGGTATAATGTACTAGCATCATACCAGCTCAACTCTATGAAGACAGATAAACTACTGTAGTTTCTTTTCTGCCCTAACCCCACACAAGCACATAACTTGTTCTGCCCTGTTTTGATTTCTCCTCTAAGAAAATAACACAATGACTTGAGCTGAATTCCCCAACAAAGTCCTTAGATTTCTTAAAGAGTTAATGTGCTAAGCAACTAACTTAGTATTATAAATAATAACAAGCACTGGGGTGGGGGGGAAGGGATGACTAAAAGACCTTTCATTTCTTCAGTAAAAGTGTCCATGCAACTCCTCTACAACTTAATTGATGATCTTTGAAAATTACTGTGGCTAGAAAATGGATTAAACTAAGTCAACTGACTTCTGAGCCTCTCTAAACTTAGATATACTAGTCCTTAAATAGCATACATTTTACCACCTGGCCTACATTAAAATACTCTCTAGTTTAATAGGACTCTGCCAGAGCTTGTGTTCTGCAGACTTAGAATCTAGGTTTACCTCCATGCTGTGAAGAATTATAGGCCTGTTGTGGGATGGGAGGGGAAATAGAACCCCTTAAAAATTAGCTTTCTGGAGCCAGCTAATAGCACAGTTTCCCAGAGAGGCCAGGATCACAGTTTCAATTCCCAGAGCTCCAATCTAGGTCACAATTAAGGGATACCTAGAGTTGCTCATCAATTTAGCCCCTGGCACAAGCCAGCAGCACCCTAGCAGGCAGGAACACAGATTAAGCCCTCATATCTCCCAGATGGGCCATCAACTAGGGTGCCCAAGATTACTGAAGAAATTAGTAAATGAAACAAGACAAAAAATTACTATGATGCTAGAGATACCCAAGACACTAACCCAGATGAGAAGAATAACTCTAAAATACAACCAAAACCTCAAAGAAAAACACACCTTTCCCACAAGATCAATTAGAATTCCTAGAATATATGATTTAAAAGATTTTTAAGTTAAAAATGATATTATAGATGAAATGAACAATAAGGAAAGAAATGGAAAAGAAATGAGAGCTATGGAAGAAACAATTAGAAAGAGAATTAACACCTTAGCATAAGAGGTACCAGCCTTACCCATCTTAACAAAGTCCTTGAAAATTAGAATGAATGGGGGGGGCAGAGCCAAGATGGCAGCTAGAAAGCAGGGACTTGCATGAGCTCCCTGCCAAGTCCCTCCAAAAACCTATAAAAATGGCTCTGAACAAATTCTAGAACTGCTGAACCCACAAAATAGCAGAGGGAAGCTGGGCTCCAGCCCAGAACAGCCTGGATGGTCTCTAGGTAAGGTCTATCCCAGATGGAGCTGGGAGTGGAGGGGAGCAGAGCAGAGCCCAGCATGGACTGCGGCAGGACCAAACAGAATGGGAGCCAGGCAGAGCAGACTCTAGCACCCTGAATCAGTGAGCTGTGGCAGTTACCAGACTTCTCAACCCACAAACACCAAAGACAACAGAGAAGGTTTGTGGGAAAAACTGCGGGAGTGGAAGGAGTTGGAGGTTCAGCCACCACCAGCAGAGGTGGCGTAGCTACAGACAGCTGTGGTTGCTTCCAGCCTCAGACCCACCTGGTGGGAGGAATTAAGTGGCTGATCAGAGCAGGAGTGCAGACCCTGCTGAAGATCTGAGTCCAGTCCAGGTTGGGGATTCTTGGGGAAGGAGGAGTGCTGGTATGGCAGAGCTGGCTGTAATAGCTCTGAAAACAAGAGCACATCCCTTCAAGCTTGGAACAAAGTACTCTTTACTTTACAAGCAGTCATACCCCACTGAAAAACTCAAGGGTCAAGTAAGTTGGCCGGGAACATGGCCAGGCAGCGAAAACACACCCAGATTCAGTCTCAGACTTTGGAATCTTTCTTTGGTGACAAAGAAGACCAAAACATACAGCCAGAAGAAGTCAACAAAGTCAAAGAGCCTACAACAAAAGCCTCCAAGAAAAACATGAACTGGTCTCAGGCCATGGAAGAGCTCAAAAAGGATTTGGAAAAGCAAGTTAGAGAAGTAGAGGAAAAATT
>JAQQSZ010006505.1:0-13574 GCA_028646595.1 Phalanger gymnotis
TTCTCAAGCCCCGCCTCAATGACCAGAGACCATTGGTTCCCCAGCTGGCCCCTCCTAAGTCACCAATCCACACCCACACAGGTTTCACACCTGACAGGGCCCTGGGCCTGGGGCTTAGCACTTAACAGCTGAAAGTACTTCCACTCAAAAGAAACAAAAGCCATGCTAATGAGACAATTTTGCTTAACAACACAGCTCTCCATCTTCCCCCCGCCCCCACCCTTGGCATACACGTGCTGCTCAGGATTAAGGCTCTTCAAGCCTCTTTGGTACACACGTGCTCTCTCCAAAACCCCCACAGCACACATGTGCTAAATACCACCTATGGGCTATTAACACAATATTGTTTAAGGCAAAAGAGGAACAAAAGCAGGAGGAAGTCATGCAAAGGGGAACTATGCCCAAGGAAGTCATGTATTATGCAAATGCCTCACACATGGATTTGTTGATTCTGCTTGCCTAAAAGGTATATTAGCCTTTTTCCTCTACATAATAAATGGAGCTGTCCTTTACTCTACTGCCTGGCCTGTGTTTTCTTTTCACTCTCTGTGGCATTCAGCCATCTTCAGCCATTTCAGCAGCACAGCCCCTGGCGGCAGGCAGGAGTACCAATTAGGATCTTAGACAAAGCAAAAGAAAAAAATGCCCAATTGGAAGAGATAATTGGAGAAACTACATCCCAATAAAAGATACAACACACAATGAAGCAATGTTAACGTGAAACGTATATGCACCAAATGGCGTAACACCCAAAATCTTCAGTGAAAAGCTAAGTGAATTAAAGAGGAAATACTATCTTCCCCTCTCAGAACTAGATAAATCTAAGCATAAAATAAATAAAAGTTAAGGAGATGAACAGAATTTTAGAAAAATTAGATATGATAGACACCTGAAGAATGAATGAGAATAGGAAGGAGTATACCTTTTTTCTCAGCTGTTCATGGCACCTTTACAAAAACTAACCATGTACTAGAACACAAAACAAATGGAGGAAAGCAGAAATATTAGATGCACCCTTTCAAAACCATAATGCAATAAGAACTATATTCAATAAAAATCTTTAAAAGCATAGATTAAAATTAATTGGAAACTAAAATTATCTAATTCTAAAGAATGAGTCAAAGAATAAATCATAGAAATGATAATTTCATTAAAGATAATGACAATAATGGGACAACATAACAAAATCTGTGGAATACTAGCAAAGAACTACTTAGGGGAAATTTCTGTATCTAAGCACTAATAGTAATTTAAAAAAGAGAAAAAGCAGATCAAGTATTATGGCATGCAACTAAAAAAAAATAAAAAAAAATAAAATACTGAATTAAATACCAAAATAAAAATATTGAAAATCATTTCTGTTACCATAACAAGTTGCTCTAATAAGTATTGGAAAATGTTTGCTTCATTTTTAAGTAAACTATTTCCTTTGCCTACACTATTTTTCAAAAAACATTTGCTTAAAATTTTTTGAACCAAATTCTCTCCCTCCCCAATCCTTCCTCATTCACTGAGAATGTAAGCAATATCATGTCAATTATACATGTGAAATCATGCAAAACATATTTTCATATTAGCCATGTTGCAAAAAACATAAAGAAAATAAAATGAAAAAAATATACTTCAGTACATACTCAGAGTTCATTAGTTTTCTCTCTGGAAGTGGATAGTATTTTTCATCATGAGTCTTTCATAATTGTTTTGGATGTTATATTGTTGGCAATATTACTATTTACTCTCTACAATGTTCTCCTGGTTCTGCTTACTTCACTTTGTATCAGTTCATATAAATCTTACAATGTTTTTTTCTGAAACCATCCTGCTAGTAATTTCTTACAACATAAAATTATTCCAGCAAAATCATATGCCACAACTTGTTCAGCCATTGCATCCCCTTAATTTCCAATTCTTTGCCCTTATGAAGAGAGCTGATATAGTTTGGTAAATACATGTTTTTTTTCTTTTTTTTTTTTGTCTTTTTGGGATATAGACCTTGTAGTGCTATTGCTGGGTCAAAGTAAAAACAAAGTTTTATAGCCTTTGGTCATAATATCAAATTGTTCTCCAGAAGGGCTAAATCAGTTTAGAACTTCACCAACATTGGATTTGTTTCCTAAAATTTCCGCATCTCTTCTTGCATTTGCCATTTTCCTTTTCTATCATGTTAAACAATCTGATAGATATGAAAGGGTACCTCTTAATTTGCATTTCTCTAATCAAAAGTGATTTAGAGCTTTTCTAATATGACTACAGATAATGAAGTAGATAGTTCATAATAACTGAGGAAAAAATCTGAGCTGTATGATTTATTCACAAAAAGCAATGATAAAGAGGTCAGTGGACTTCCCAAGCAGTCTAAAGACCTCGAATACAGAGTGAGGGAGATTTTTACGCATTAAAAACAATTAATTAAATAAGACCAATTAATTAAGGGGGAAAAATTACCCAGTATACAAAAGTAAGTTATCTGATTTTGAATTGGAAGAAATAATAGGAATTTCCAAGTTGGGAGAAGAAGAATTAATATGTACAGCCCCCTGAAAGAAGAAGAAGACATGTCTCAATCAGTCAAATGAGCATGGAAACAATAACTGGTTGACCAGGACAGGGCCAGTTTTCAGATGAAACAAACAGGTTGCTTGAGGTGTATAACAAATAAATGATCCTTGCATCAGTCTTCCTTCTTTCCTTCCTTTATCCTTCCTCCCTTCCCTCCTTCTTCCTTCCTCTGTTCCTCCTGGAGTGTATCTGAAAGGGGAAGAGGAGAAAGGGGATAGAGAAAAGTGTCTGTTGTGCCAGAATCAAATCAAGGGCTAGTAATGAGGAAAAGGCGACCTCTCTGATCATAGAAAAAAGAGCTTATAGGGGAATGGGTGAGGAGAACTGGAGACGGATTATAAAGGGTAGAAGGAAGGAAGGAAGTCTTACCTTGATATTGACAGAGGGTTCCATTGATGAATGCTCCTATAGGTGAAGACAGATGGTCTCTGAAGAGAGATAGGGACCTTACACTGGGTGGTATTTGGTACTTGAAAAGCCTACTCATCCTACATGGAGCAGGGAGTTGGAACCTCTAGGGGCAACTGGCACCTGGGTGAGTGGTAGAGCATGGACTCAAGAGATTTTGAGTCAAATGAGGTAAAATTAACCAGGGGAAGGTATAGTTCAGTGGTAGGCTGAATAAACATGGACATGGTGGAGAAGGGCCTTCACATGGGGCAGTCTCTTCTCTGGTGCCTGTAGAAATTGACATTGTTCTAGGACTGAAGCACAATGGGGGAAAAAAAGAAAACCATGGGGTCAAGCTCTACAAGGCAGTGGCAAAAAATACCTAGAAGGGAAAGCCTAGAATGGATACTTTGGAAGCTTTGATTGACTGAAGATTATAGAGAAAGTAGGGAAAGCAGATAATTATAGAGGTCGTGAATCACAGAATGAGAGTAGATAGAATGAGAGGATGGAAAACAAAAATAGTGAGGGAAATCTTTTTTGGAAGAGGGTGTGAAATGAAATCAAAAACAATTAATGAACAGGATTGGTTGAAGGGAAGGAGAACAAGGAGAAATCTATTTGATTAACTGAGAGGGGAAAAATAGGAGGCAGGTAGGGAGGGAGGGAGAGAGAGAGAGAAAAACTAATAAAAATCCTGAAGAGAATTGGGCTAATAAATGAGAGGAAGAGAGAAGGGGAGAAAGGGAGGAGGAGATCAGGGTAAGGGGAAGAGGAATAGCAAATTGTAAATAAAAGATTTGCTGTATCACATGCAATCATCTTTTTGTTTTCTATTCTACCATGTTATGGAAATGCTAAGATGGTTGGACACCCGGTTTGAAAGAGTACGATGGACCCTTTGTTGACATTGGGTATAGCAGGCACTGACTAGCAACTCTATTGCCTATACACAGTTTGGAGTCATAATTCCAGGGTAGAGAGGAGCATTGAGGGTCAGTCACAAGGGAGTAGGGGCCCTGGCCATAGTTCCAAGGCCAAAAGGAGCACCAGTACTTGTAGCTATAGGATATTGGGGTTTTTCTTATGTAAAGACCAAGGTGCAGACTAGGAGAGCAGTGAGCATACCTCTCCAAAAATCACACCAACTTGGAAATACCAAAAGCTTGCAGATCCTAAGAACTAGCTCTGGAAACAGCAGCACCAAAAAGCCTGAAGATTGGGACAATGCCTTCCAACCCCCAGGTGAGCAGAGTACAATTTTAACATAAATTTCAAGGTCAAAAATAGACTAGAAAATGAGCAAAAAAACAAAAAAAATAATCTGACCATAAAAAGCTACTACTATGGCAGACCAAGACAAACTCAGAAGAACACAACAAGATAAAAACAGACACAAACAAAGCCTCAAAGAAAGGTGTTAATTGGATGTAAGCCCAACAAGTATTCCTGGAAGAGTTGAAGAAAGAGATGAGTGGTGCAAGAAAAACTGGGAAAAGAAATGAGAATGATGGAAATTTTGAAAAGAGAATTAAACAGCTTGGTAAAAAAAAGTGCAAAAATTCACTGAAGAAAAGAACTACTTAAAAAACAGAAATTAGAAATTAGGTCAATTAGAAAGAGAGGTACAAAATCTCACTGAAGAAAATAATTCCTTAAAAATTAGAATTGGGAAAGTGAAAGCTAATGACCCCATGAGACATCAAGAAACAATAAACAAAGTCAAAAGGATGAAAGAATAGAAGAAAATATGAAATATCTCATCAGAAAATCAGTGATGGTGGTTGTTATCCTTTGTTCTTGAACCGGACCAAAATGACATTGCTATGCTAGAGTCTCAGTGCATCTGACTAGCTGATCAGAGCAATATGAGCTCGGAATGCTTTACCACAGGTTGGGCACAAATAGTTTGTGTGAACATTTGGGATTGATTCTCTAAATCTGCACATCCTGTGTTTCCTTTGAGCTGTTTTAATTCTGGTTTGTTCATAGAGCACAGCACCTTCTCTGATGTGGGCATGCCATGCTGAGCCATCCTGTGCCAGTGTTAGAAATGTAAGTCACCCAATAGAAAACAGGAGAAGACTGGAATATAAGAAGTAGGGGGGCCAAAAAAGAGAACATATTAAAGGAAGCAGTAGTTAGAAGTAAAATAGACTTCTGAGGAAGGAATAGGATAAAAAAAAGAAATAGAAAAGAAAGAAGAAAATGGGATGGAGGGGAAAGCATAGTTAGTGATCATAACTGTGAATTTGAATGGGATGAGCTCACCTATAAAATGGAAGGAGATAGCAGAATTGATTAGAAACTAAAATTCAACACTGTATTGCTCACAAGAGATACCCTTGAAACAAAAAGATATACATGGAGTTAAAATAAAGGACTTATTATGAGTGAAGTTGATAAAGACTGAGAAAATAATATCTGAGCAAACCGATTTATTAGCAAGCCATGAAGTTGTATACCATACTGGATTCAAGGCCCCTCAGTAGATACGAGGACATCAAATGATAGATAACAAAACTTTCCTATAGTCAATATGAAGAACAAGTCAGGTTACACAATCTCGAGAAACAAAGACATTTCTGCTTTCTGACTGGCCAGAGTTTGACAAAATCAAAGGGTACAAACTTCAAGTTCTACAGAACATTTTTGCAGTACTGCCATGAAATCATATGAACAAAGCTTTTGCAGGAATATAGAACTTAAAGTCACAAAATAGATGCTGTTCACAACATGGAATTGATTTGATTCTTTTAATTCCCCCCTTTGATCTTTGGGGAACCCATTACCTATGGATCACTTATCAAATGCCAGTTGTATTGTATACTCAGGATCAATATTTTGAGCCATCATCAGATTATTAGGAATCAATTTTCAGCAGACTTTATTATAACTATCAATATAACATCTAACACAAAGCCCAAAGGCAATTATGAAATCTAACCTAATAAGATCCCATTTCACTATGGTAGTCCACATACCCCCTTCTTGTAACAAAGAGAATAGCCAAGAAAACTACCAAGAAGGATTCTACCATGGGGTATCTACATCTTTTCTTTTCAGGCAATTGGGTTTCTGCTATAACATATTAGATTTTGTGGAGACTTGTTACAGTACCCTGATTGATTATATCAGAACAAGAAAACTGATTGATTATAGCACAGACCCCTCCTTGTGAAGTTGTAAGAAGGTCTAAGACCATGTGGTTTTTTAAGATTCTTTGTGCTAACAAACTCACCTCAATTTGGAGGGAGGACGTGGACTCATTTGTGGCTTGGGCCAGCTTCTCAGTCTCAAGGAAGAGATTTCTAGCTGCCTGATCTAAAATGGCAACACCAATGTATGGAATTGTGGATCAGAGGGTCTTTATTCCTGGATTACATTCTTTTACAGAGTTACTGATGTATACACACTCCTTATTTTCTTGCTTTTGACACCACGCTCCTAAATTTCTAAATGTTTCACAAGCAGTCTTATAGAATTGTTGACAACTGACACTGACAGGAATAAATAACTGCCCCCCACATGTCCCAAACCACTCTACGGGAAATATGGTATAAGCTTTTCCCCCCACAAATAAAAAATAGACCAAAAATCACAACCCTGTACATGAAATTTGAGGGGGCAGTCATTCCAAAATTTTTGTCATAACAAATAAAACTGGAACAATTATAAGAAAGAGTTGCAAAGCTAATATACTTAGGTCTGAAATCTATTCCTTATGCTTTATTATAAATTACAGCTCTGGAACAATTAAATTGGGGAAAGAAAGATGATGTATGTACCTCTGAACAGTTCCAAAATTCAATGAATGGTGAAAATTCAATGAATGAATGGTGGATCTGTTTCTGACAATATAGAAAGTAAAATTTGGAAGAGGAGTATCTATTGGTAATGAGATTGTCGTAGTTTTTTTGAAGAACTATAGCTCCATTAAGTTTTGCAGTTATATAATCATGACAAAGGTGGGACAAACTGTTTGGCCTTGATTTAGTATCATTTATAGCTCTATTGGGGCAATACAAATGAAACAAAGCCAATATAAAAGGTCAAAAGGGTCCAATTATCTCTTTCAGAGTTGTCTTGTCTGACTGAGAATCATTTGGAGTAACAGGGAAAGCAACTCAAGGATCAGGTTCACTTTGATGAATATATTGGCATATCCAGCATCCATGAAGCCCAATTGCTTGAAGCATGCATAAAGCATGTCCTACTTCACCATGAAGCTTACTAATAGAATTAAGGCTCTTTTAGTCCTCCTGGGAAGAGTGGAATCAAGAGGAAAGAGCAACCAGTAACAGCATCAGAATTAAACATCAGCAAGGAAATGCGGGAGCTTTAAAACACGTAAGTATGATTGTGAGTCATAAAGCAAATATCAGAGTAAAAAGTATCCATTTTCCCGTAATAGACAATTTTTCATTTCCAAGATTATTGTTAGAGTTTTTAAACTGGGAAAGGAGAAACACCAGCTGATAGCATTAAAATAAAACAAAACAAAAACATTTCCAGATACATTCTTGTTACACAAAATGGTAAGGAGCAGCTTTTATATGGGCACAGCGTATCCAAGAGTCCTTTCCTCCAATCTTGATTGCAGTTAAGCTGCTCAACAGTACTTGGAATGGGCCTTCCAGGCTGGTTGAGAAATTCTGCTAGAAATTCTGATGCAAATGTTATATCCAAGGTGGGACTCATGCAGCAACAAGTGCAAGGGTCCTGTCTGTACTGCAATTCCTGCTTTGTGAAGTTCCCTCAATATTTTGCCTCCTGTATATAAGAAGCAATAGATTCATTTCCAGTGAACAATGATACATAGATTGGGGAGAAGGGCTTTACTTTTATGAGAGGCTGACAAAACAGCATTTCAAAAGAAGAGAGGTGTAATTTCACCCCCACCCCCACTCCCACCATCTGTTCAGCATATAAAATAAATCAAGGGGAAGTATATCAGCCCACTTTATGTGGGTTTCAGAGCATAATTTACCAATAAGAGTTTTAAGTTTTTGTTCATATACTCAACCTGGTCTGAATTCTAGGGCTGATAAGGAGTATGAAACTTAGGAGTAATCTCAAGGTAAAAATAAATTTGAGAATATTGAATCAGTGAAATGATACCCCCATCTGAATCTATGTACACTGGTAGACTGTGCCTGGGCCCAATTTCTTTATGAAGGATTTTAGTAACAAAGTTAGGGGCAGCTAGGTGGCGCAGTGAGTAGAGCACTGGCCCTGGAGTCAGGAGGACCTGAGTTCAAATGTGGCCTCAGACACTTGACACATGTACTAGCTGTGTGACCTTGTACGAGTCACTTAACCCCAATTGCCCTGCCAAAAAGTAAAAAAAAAAACCCAACCCCAAAGTTAGTTGTAGTTGTAGTTTTAAGACCAGGGAATGTCTCAACCACTGATCTTTTGGCAAGAAGCTGGCTTACAGGTAACAACACAAACTTTATAGTGTGAGGCTTTGGGCATGCATATAAAATCAATTCACAAATGTTCAAATGGAGTAGAAGCTAAAAGGACATCCACCAAAAGCAATTGTTCAGGAGGCAGGTTGGTTAAATGTTAAATATCCAATAAGTGGAGCAAGCCGCACAAATATGAGCACAAGTGTGGTAATCCCAGAGGCAACTCACACCCATTATATTGTATCAACTGTTCCTCTAGTGTCATACTGCCCCCTTTTATGAGCAGACAAATATGCTGGTGATAGAATTTCTGGGGGAGGAGTGGCTTATCTTCCACAGTCACCCAGACCCTGGAAACCTATCCAGAGACCTATTTTGTCTTAAATTATGATTTCCATTTTTTAACTTCAAGGTTGCTGTAGACAAGGTAGAAATTATCAATATTAGAAGAAGAAAGGTGAAACACAGACATGTCCTTCTAATGTGGCTAACTTTGCTGGAGCATCAGCTCCATTATTACCCCATGAAACAGGGTCAGTAGTACCAGAATGAAGAGAACAACAGACAATAGCCAGTTTTAGACAACTGAAGAGCGGAGAGAAAATCTTTAATGAAGTTAACATTAACAATAACCTTACTAGATGGAGTGAAAAACTTTTATGGCAACCACAGCACTCCATCAATAGGACAGAACCCAAATACATGATGGATTCCTGTCAAGACGGTCATACTTTCACTTGGCAGGCTTGAGTAAAAGCAACCAACTCATTAGCTTGAACGCTGACATCGAATGGTAGTGAGATTGCCTAGATTGTGTCATGGTCTGAACCTGCTGCTCCAGTATGCTGGACACCATTCTAACAAAGGAAGATCTGTCAGTATAGAATATGTGGTCTAAGTTCTTAAGGGGAGTATTGACAAGGTTATTACAGGGTCATTCAAAAATGTCCATAACAGAAGAACAATTATGCGATGGCTCCTCTAAGATTGGCAAATCAGGGAACAATGTGGCAAGATTGAAGATGGCACATCACTTGAGAATGACATTCTCTTTACCCAGCAAGGTCACTTCATATTTGGCAAATATCTGGTCATAAAAGGCCTGAGTTTGATGATGAATTAAAAGGGCCTCAATCTCATGGGGCCACTTTACAGTCAAGGGGATACCCAAGATGAGATCACAAGCCTTCTTGACAAAAGATCAGTAGCAGCCACAGCCCATAGGCAAGGTGAAACACCAGCAACTACAGTATCAAGCTGAGCAGAATAACAAGCTACTGGGTGAAAAGCAGAGCCAAATGTTTGGAAGCCATCCTCTGCTTCATTCAAGTAAAAGATAGTGAGGAGCTTACTGTAACCTTGGAGTTCCAGTAAAAAGACAAGGCCTTTTTGAGATCTGCAAGAGTGGAAAGGTGTTGCTGCTCAAGCTGCAAAAGTTCTGGTACAGAGTCTTTAGTCAGAGATGTAAAGCATTTAATGATCTCACCAAAGCATGGGATCCTCTGGCGGCAATGTCTGTCTGTTCCCAAAATAGCACAAAAATGTCTTTTGGTATAGCAATAAATAATTGTTGAAAAGCCTGTACCTACTTGAGGGAAACAGAGAGGGTACCAACAGATAAAACGAACCCGAGAAACTCTACTTGTGGAAGACACTGTAGGACCTTTGATTTGGAGACTTTGTGGCTTCTTTGATGGAGTTGAAAAAAAGGTGATGGCTCTCATCCTGAAAAACCTCAACATTGGGTGTTTCCAGTAGGAGATCATCAATGTATCGGATTAAAGACAAACCCTTGAAAGTGATGGAAGCTAGATCTTGTTGTAGGAGTTGAGAAAATTGGGCAGGACTTTCTACACAGCCTTGAGACAGATCAGTCCATGTCCATTGTGCATTCTTCCAGGTGAAGGCAAACAAGTACTGAGTGTCTAGATGAATAGCACTGTTAAATAAAGCAGAACATTGTAAAACAGTTAGCATCACAAGGAGTGGAAAATACAAAGGAGGCTAGGTATGGAACTGCTGGAAATTTAGGTATAATATAAGCATTAAGGGCACATAAATCCTGCACAAAAAACAATCCTACCATCAGAGTCAGGCTTAGGTTTTTTAACAAGCAACATAGGAGTATTACAAAGGGATTTACATGGAATAATAAGACCCTGGTTTCTAAGAGAGTCAGTAATAAGTGAAATACCTTCAATAGATTTCTTTGACGAGGGATATTGGGGAACAGACGGTAGTGAGTCTCCTTTGGTTCTAATGGTGCTAGGAATAACAGATTTTAACAACCCTTCATATGAGGATTAGGCAGCCTATAGAGAGTCAGAAATGTCAAATAGAATACCCAGACCATCCTCAAAGGTTTCTTGGACATTTTGAACCAAATGAGAAACAAGAAGAGGAAGCCATCGGAAAGACATAATGTAGTTGATCCATCAGGGGAACATGAAATAATGGCTCTTGGTTTACATAAAGGATTGTAGACTAACAAATTCTTAGAAGATTTAGGCCTTTAAGAGTAACATATGGTACACCAGAGAAGAGAGAGGCAAAGACTGAGGCAAGGACACCTGGATTGGGAAAAATAAAACTTTCTTCAGAATTTAAGTCCCTCCCTCCACCCCCAACCCTCCACATCCTTATACTGTAGATCTTTCTTCAATTTTCCCACAGTTCTTCTTATTCTTATTCTTTAAGACTCACTTTTCATTTCTTCAATCTTTGGTGAAATGTTTCTTTTTGTGACAACAGAAACATGGTTCCCTGATGCTCCCTGAGCAAAAGTAAGAATAGTCTGTGTTTTGAGTTTAGATTTTGCCTTTGTTTTTTTCCTTCATATACATATTGGGAGATTCTTTTAAGTTCACCTATTCCTTTTTATGCCAGCCAGAACAGCTCTTATGTCTGGCAGGGATTGATTAACAAAGACAGAATTAATGATCCTAGCATCTCATGGATTGAGGAGGTCTAATCCTGTATATTGCTTAGCACGTTTATACAATCTATCCTAAAACCAGTTAAGAGTTTCATTTTCCTCTTGAAAAGTTTCTAAAATTTGCTCCAATTTTCAGAGCAGATGGTAAATGCCCCCATTCCCCTAATTAAAGATTCCTTAGCTCGTAATAGCCTAAAGTAATTGGCTGGGTTGTTAGGGTTCCAATATAAGTCTTGTAAAGTCCAATTGGGAAGACTCCCTAGGCCAGCAGAAGTGGTACTGGCTGGGATGTGCCTATTTCCAGCCTCTATCAAAACACTTCTTTCCCTAGGGGAAAGCAAGATTCCCATCAAGTCAACCACATCTCCCCAGGTAGAATTATAACCTCTAAATATGACCTGAAATTGGATTATAACAGTCATAGGATCTTCATCAAATTTAGGAGTATCTCTCCTTCATGTGGAGGGATGAGAGAGACTGAAAGGTTGATAGAATCTTACAGGTATCATATGTCTTGGCTGGGTTACATCATATATAAATCTTCCTTGGAGAGGAAAGACACCCATGGCCAATCCCTCAAGTTCAAAAGAAATTAAATCTCTTACTAGAGTAGATATGTAAGATGGGGGAGAAGAGAGTATAGGCAGAGAATTTGAAGAGGGAGAAGGCGGAACAGGATAAATTAAAATGGGTCCTTTAAGAAGTGAAAGGCATGACGCTTTAGGCAGGGCATTACAGCAAAACTAATAGTTCATTTGATAGGGGTGGAGTTGTTCAATGGCCAGTTTCAATTTCTTTAATATATAACAATCAAAAGTGCTGAATGTTGGCCAGATAATTTATCAGCTAAATCCCTTACAATTCTAGGCCAAATTTCATGCAATTTAATAGTGAACTTTTTTTGTTATTTCCAGATGAACCAGGAACTTTCCTGGTCCCAAAACATGAGAAAATTTTCCAGGGGAGTTCCCTTTAGTGTGCTTCTACTGGTTCCCATAATTCCCTTAAGGGCTTGTCTAAAAATATAGAGGTTCGCTTTAATTTGGAAAAATTGAGATTGAGGCCGAGGAGGGAGTCCAACTTCTGGGAAGTTTGCCATGGAGAAGTCCCTCAACGAAAAATTGACCAAAATGCTCCAGGGAGTTCTCTCTCCCTTCATCTCCTGGCTGGCTTGCCTATTGTTGTGAATGAAAGTGATAGACACTGAAGAAATAACATCCAAGCAAATTGATTTATTAGTAGGACATGAAGTTTCATAACAATCAGATCCAAGGCCCTTCAGTAGGCCCAACAAAACCAAATGACAAACAACAAAGCTTTCTTATAGTCAATACATCTACATGTGTGTGTGCATGCATGTATATATGTATCTATCTATTTAACTATCTCTCTATTACGGAAACAAAGAGTGGTATGATCTGATAAGACTGGTGTTAGGAGTGCCAAAGTTCAGATCATGCTGCACTTGCTCATTTTAGCTTACCTGAATGCTAAGGCAAATAAACATCACACAAAAAGGGGTTGGGATCAAAAAGGGTTAGGGCATCCCCCAAAAATGGACCTCTAGAATTCAATTAATTGAAAATTAATGATCTATTGGGATAGTCCATTCCACTTTGGTGAAGTTTTAAGTGTTAGAATAATTTATTGTTTCCTTCACATGAAAGTTAAATCTACCTTTCTTCAATGTTCAAGCATTGCTCCTGATTCTACCCTCCAAAATGAAGTCGATCATATCTAATCCCTACCTTTTTCAGTAGACTTCAAACTCAGCATATGATAACAATATGACATAATAATGAGGAGTAAAATGGAGTCTCAATTCCAGCTGCTAGTCCAGTCTAAACCTGGAGATAAGTAACCAGAGCAGAATTCCAAATCAAAGGGAAACCTGCAGTTCTATCACTGAACTAGCAGAACTTTCCGGCTGACTAATTGTGGCTGAGTTCAGCAATCTACTAAAATGCCAAATGGGGCAAGTCCACGTAACTGGTGCTCAGAACTAAACTCAGCTCTGTAACTACAAAGATCTATTATGGTGACAAGGATGGTCAAGACACAAAACTGAAGAAGAGAGTGACTATAAAACATCCACGAGAAAAGCCTCAAAGAAAAACAAAACAAAAAAAAATATATGTTTATAAATAAAATGAAAGTGCTGGAGGAAAAGAAGCGAGGAATATGGAAAAAAATTGAAAAGGGAATTAACAGCTTTGCATAAGTGATACAAAACCTTGACCAACAACAGCTTCCTGAAAAGTAGGAAGAACCAAGTA
>JAQQSZ010006506.1:0-13574 GCA_028646595.1 Phalanger gymnotis
ATAGACTAACTCAAATGGCAAAAGAGCTCCAAAAAGCCAATGAGGAGAAGAATGCCTTGAAAGGCAGAATTAGCCAAATGGAAAAGGAGGTCCAAAAGACCACTGAAGAAAATACTACCTTAAAAATTAGATTGGAGCAAGTGGAAGCTAGTGACTTGATGAGAAATCAAGATATTATCAAACAGAACCAAAGGAATGACTAGACCTTTAATTTCATCTCTATAGGAAGCTCTCAGTGAGGAATTTTTTCTACTAATACAGATTAACAACTCTTTTGCAATTTACAAGGTTTAGAGGGTTGCCTTGGGCACTAAAAAGTTAGGTGGTTTGCTTATGGCCATACAACCGATAGGTATCAGAGACAAGATTTGAATCCTGATATTTCTAAATATCAGACTTGCTAGGTGGTGTAGTAGATAGAGTGCCAGGCTTGGAGTCAGGAAGATTCATCTTCCTGAGTTCAAATCTAGAGTCAGATATTTACTAGCTTAGATACTTACTAGCTCAGATACTTACCTGCTTACTTGCCCTGGCCAAGTCACTTAATTCTGGCTTGGTTTCCTCTTCTGTAAGATAAGCTGGAGAAGGAAACCAAGAAAACCCCAGATAGGATCATCTCAGATGAAACTGAAATGACTGGACAACAAATTCTATCTACTCCACCGGTGGTGTCAAAGGCAAATAGAAATAAGGGTCACCAAGCCATACATAAAGATCCCTGTAGGCCACATATTGACTTAGAAAAATTTTTTAATACATTAACACATGAAAATCAGATAGAAACTACATTTTAATCTGGTTTGGGCTGTACCTGGGAGGGTTATGTGCTATGCAAGGGCTACAGTCATGTTTTGAGATTTTTTCACTACACCATGTTACTTCTTATCATATTACACATATGTACCAAAATTCCACTGATATTAAAATTATTTAGCAGTGCTATCTGTGGCCCTTGCATGCACATAGGAAATCAGACCATTAATTTTAGTTTTCTTTAATATAAGCCTAGTAGTATGACTCAGTGGGCAAAATTTTTTTTGAACTTTTGAACTTAGATTCATATTTAAACGTTCTGCTGATTAGCAAGCAGTCTGAAATATAATACCTAAGTTTCTTCAACCGTAAAATGTGTGCAGCTGTGTTAGGGTAGAGTGGGGAGCAGAACTATTCAATTATTCTTATTTGCCTCCCTCTACCTAACTACTGATTCACTGCCTAGATGAGTTTTGAAGCATATGCCTTCCTACTTTTCTCTGAGACATTGCAAAAGGATCTATAATTCTCTCTATCTTTTTTAGCTCTAAGCCCCCAGAGAGAGAGAAACTATGTTCTGTCAAAGTGCCTCAATGTCACATTTCTCTTCTCCAGTGATGTTTCCTTCTCAACTGCATCCTCCCAACTTCATTGCCAATAAGTAAATCCAGACTAACAAATGCCTGTGGTTAAGAGTGTTTATAAAGGCAAATGTATAAACATGTACATATGTATATATGTATATATGTTATAAAGTAAACATTTCAAACAGAGTAAGTCTGGTAAGTCAAATTCTGCCAAAACAAAGAAAGGCAAACAGACTCTCTCTGGGCCCAGTGGGAAAAGCTTCTGGTTTCCATGAGCAAGCCCAAAATGAGGAAGGACATAGAAAATTATGGTCTTGGCTTGTGGCCTTGGCATCCATACTGGGGGAAGGATGTGTGATGCAGTTCAGAAGCGCAGAATCCATCCCAACACTTAAGCCGGATCAGCCAAAGCAATCTTCATTCATTCATTCATTAAGTCTTCTGGCTCTCCCCCTTGTGTTGGCTGCCTTTACCCGTATTTCTATTTTCCCAACTCTGTCTCCATGTAGCTATCTAGTGCTGGGTTAGTTCTCTAGTCTGGCTTCTGCCAGGACTCCCTTAAACTCACTGGCTCTATTGTCTTTTAAAAATCACCTGGGAGCTTGGCTATTTTTTTCCTTCATCCAATGTTATTGCTTCCTTTCTAATTCACTTAATAGACTTTTATATATCACGTAAAGGGCTATATTTTTTCAGCTAATTTAATAGCCCTTTTCCAGCCTTTTTTTCTTATGATTAGTACTGTGAGATCCTAACTCATTTGCAATAATACCTGTCAATAACTTGTTTATCTAATTAAGATAAAATCTCCAAAATCATTCTAAGCACATCTCAGATAACTATGTTGTCATTTTGTCTGTTTAGCAGGTAATGAATAACACATCAACCAATCAAATTACAGGTCCCAGTGCAACCAAGGTAAGTAGCAAAGTCTAGATTATGATTAAGAATATCTAATCCACATTTTCTAGATCAAAAGACTATATTATCCCCTATTACTCTCTTGTCAGAAAATTCATCTTTATCCTCTTTTAATTTTAAGCCCAAATCTTCATTTTCATTTTTTTCAACTCACAATACATCACTCCAAAGGGAGATTGTCAATAAGCATAATTAACTAAGAAGGATGACAAATCCCACCGCTGGAAACATTCTAAAAATGGTGAGTCAAATTCTATCAGACTCTACTAATTAAGGATTTGTTCAATAGCCACTACATAAAGGATGATAAAGTAATACCTGGTCAGACTATATCTAGATTACTGTGTTCAGCTGTAGAAGCCAAATTTTGTAACCAACATAAAACAGGAGTGCATTCAGAAGAAGGAAATCTTGATGGCAATGGTTGTGGAAACCATGTAATATAGAAAACAGAGGAATGAACTGGTAACATTTGTTGGAGGAGGGAGGGTCATGATCACTGTCTGTAATTATTTTAAGGTTTATCATTCAGAAGAGAGATTAAGCCTTATCTACCTTAATCCTTGAGGTCAGGGCAGATATCAGTTCATATAAGAAAGAATATTCCAAGTATTAGACCTTTCCAAAAAGAGTATAGATTGCTTTCTGAAGGAATGATTACTCTATCACTGAAACTGAATAATGTTGCAGAGGAATGCCAAGGATTTTTATATTGTATTCCTGTATTAGATCAAAACTTAAACTAATTAAACTAAAATTTAACTAAATTAAACTAAAAGTTAAACTAAATTAAACTTATAATTCTATGATAGTGGGGAATTCTAAAGACAAATTGGATTTTAAAGTGAAGATTGGCCCTTGTTGAGCTTTTATTTTTAACCTCATTTCTAAGTAGGATTTTTCTGATACTACATTTAGGTGAGTTTGGAAACCTACCAAAATATTGAATCTGTCAGTGAGCTTATGTCCACATCCTTAAGGCAATGCATTAGTGAAGCTCAATCATACTGTTGGTGTTGATGTTGCCATTATTGTCTTTAAGGATGGTTATAGAAAAGAAGCTTAATGTAATAAAAAAAAATCGCTTATACGTTAGATGAGCCTTGCAGGTATTATTAATGCCCAGTATAGCTTCAATTTATCCCCAAGTTCTATTACAAAAAAAATTATCACCTATAGGAACACTGCCTCAATACTAAATTGCTAGTGTCTGTTCTTCCAAAAATTCTTTGCTTATTTTGTTTATATACAAATGTAACCTTCCCTAATAAAACTAGTACCTTAAGAGAAGGGACTATTTCATTTTTATCTTTGTATTCTCAGAACCTAGCACAATGTCTGGGATATAGTAGGTGCTTAGAAATGCTGATTGATTATATATTGTCCCCACCAATGCAGATAACCCATTCTAACCCTTAGTAAGTCAGTTTTCAATCTGTGGTACACATATCCCCAATGGGCATAAGAAGCTTTTCAAGACAATATTTGCCAAATATACTATTTTCCTATTTTGAGGTAACTAATCTCTTTATCTTATTTCTTAGGTGCAAATGTATGTAAAACTCTAGAATTTATTTCCTCTTATGTTGAATAGGAGGAACAGGAAGATTTATTGAAAGTCAAAAGGCAAGGGGTGAAAAAAAAATTCTTGCTTTAGTAGATGTCTTTATGAGTTGCTATGGCCAAAAGTGGGGGAAAACCCCATCAATCCACATCTAATTCCTTCTGGTTCTCTGAATTTGGTTAGGCTAGTGCTTTGACAATTGTGCTACATACTCTTTTGCCAGCCCTAACTTGAAATTTTAACAGCTTGGTACAAGTAGCCTGAGTTTGGAAATAGACAAAGTAATGGTATTGCATGATTCAAGGGCTATAGGTAGTTTAATAACTCTGGGGCATAATTCCAGATTGCTCTCCAAAATGGTTAGATCATTTTATAATTCCACAAACAATGAATTGGTTTCCCAATTTTCCACATCCTCTCCAAGATTTGTCACTTTCTCCTCCTATCACTTTAGCCAATGTGATAGGTATAAAATGATATCTCAAGGTTGTTTTAATGTGCATTTAGATCTAATGATTTAGAGCATTTGATATGACTATAAATTGTCTAGATTTCTTCACTGGAAATAAAAAAAATTTAAAAATAATCAGTAGTGAAAAAGAAAGAGCCTGAGTTTGTGTTCCCCAATATAACTTTCATGAAAAGTCAGGAATAAGACCATGAGGCATCAGAATGGAGCTTTAGAAGAAATATAAGACTTATGCTGAATTTTCATCACCTTCCACTCTATTGGCATAGTTATAGGCCAAGCTATTCCAGAGAGATCTAGAGTCCTAGAAAAAAAATTATCTATATTACTGCTCTATAGATGGAGTCTGATAAAGGCGGTTGGTCTTCACCAAAATATTTTATTCTACTGCACTGTGTAGAATGCAACCTCAGAAAACATTTGGCCTAATGACTGAACCTCTAAAGAAAGCAAAACCTCTTTAGTTATCAGACAAGGGGGAACACAGAGACAAAAATAAGTCCTCTATTTGATGCCATCTTTTCTTGCTATACAAAGCCTTCCTTATTAACATTATTCTTGGATATTTTCTGTTGTAATTGTCCAATTTCTCTGTTACATGGTTAATGGAGGCATGGAATGAAGAAGCTGCCTGAATGCTGAGAACTGGGGAAAGAAATGCACCCTTTCCCATAGCCCTGGCAAGGAAAGGAAGATTAGTTGTAAGTAAGGTTTCACTGTCCCTGAAAGTCACAGATCTATCAAACTTCTGTGTTTGAAGATAAGTCATTAAAATGATGCTGAATTACAATCCATATTTAAAGCAGGAAGCAAGGTAGTAGTGCGGAGGGAGTTGAAAGGACTTCATTTGTGAGCTTTCCCTTCATCACCCCATTTCTGAGGAAATACTCCTTCCTTTCATTCTGCCTTTCTCTGCCCTTTCTCCTAACTGCATTTTTTGTCAATCAGTCAATAAGCCTTTAGTAAGCATTTACCATGTGCCAGGCACTTTGCTAAGTAATGAAGAAACAAAGAAAGGCAAAAACAAAAACTTCATCCAGGAAATATTTATTGTTGTTTTTTCCTTTATTTATATACCTATTTGTTTCCTTCCTTGTTTATTAAGATTGGGTCTCTCTTACATCGAAAAGCATTTTGCACGACTACACATGTATAACCTCTGTCAAATTGTTTGCCTTCTCAATAAGGGGGAGAAGGGAAAGAGAGAGAGAATTTGGAACTCAAAATTTGAAGAAAAAAGAACATTAAAATTGTTTTTACATATAATTGGGAAATAAATATTAAATAGTAATAAAAAAATATTTGATCTCTCTATCTTGCCCAAGCTAGAAGGAAACAGACATTCACTGGCTGAATGCCAATATTGATCATCCCAGAGGTGTTAAACTACTCGGTTTTGTTTTGGGGGGTTTTGTTGGGTTTTTTTTTTGGCCTGGGCCTACTTCGGCAGCCATATTAATATTAACATATAACCATATTAATCCTCCACTTTTTGTGGACATGTGCTTGCCTTCTGCCTTACTGAAGCTCAGAATCCCAACTTAAGGTATCTACCATCCTCAACCAGCCCTAGTAGCAGCATATGCAAGTGTTCCACCATGCCTGGCTTACTAAGCTCCTCCTGGGTTGAGAGCATTGATTGTTATGAATCCTTAAGGGGGGAAAATAAGTTCTAACAGCTGTAAAACAGAGTTTGAAGCCTCAAGGCAGGACATGGCACCTACACAGATAATTCTGATACAAAACAATGCATACTTGCTTAAGAGAGGCAAAAAGTGTTTGAAAGGTGAGATGATGCTAGGTAGATAGAGCACCAGGCCCAGACCTGAGTTCAGATCCAGGCTCAGACATTTAGGAGCTATGTGATCCTGGGCAAGTCACTTAAACTCTTATTTGCCTCAGTTCCCTCATCTGTAAAATGGGGATAATAATAGCACATCCCTCAACTAGGTTATTATGCAAGGTTATTGTGAGGACCAAAGGAGATAACAGCTTTAATGCTTAGTATAGTGCCTGCCACATAGTAAGTACTATATAAATGTTTATATATGTATGTATGTGTGTATGTATATGTATGGAGGGAAAAAGCATTTTCAACTTGGGGGGGATAAAGGAATTCTTTCAGGTGGAGGAGGGATTTAGGCTGCACTTGAAAAGATGCAAAGGACTTCAACAAGTGTGGAGGATATTCCAGGCAGAGAGAATAATATACGGAACAGACCTTGGCGAGGATAGGATGTAAACTGGGGGCAACAACAAGTTCAGTTTGGTTGGAACACTGTTTAAGTGGAAGGGAAGAGTGTGAGAAGAGGTTGGGAAGACCAAAGGTAAGTCTTTAAATTCCCCTGCTAGCATGTAAACTCCCTGAGAACAAGGAATAGCTCACTTTTGTATTTATATCCCCAGTGCCCGACATAATGACTGGCACACAGTAGGTGTTTAACAAATGTTTATTGATAGATTGATTTTTTATTAAATAACAGGTTAAGGAGTTTGACATTTACTTTTTAGGCAATAACAAATCAATGAAAGGTTTTAAGCAGTAAACTGTATGAGGAGATGATAAGGAAGAAAAATTTGACAAACCTGTGAAACATGGGTTTGAGTGAAGAAGCAGAAAAATAATACCTTCTAGACTATTTCAGTAGTCCATGTGAGTGTCAATGAAAGCATATATAGGTTGGGATGTTAGCAATGGGAAGAGAGGAGAGTTAATCAACATACTATAGAGATAAAATGAACAGGAATTAATAACTTATTGGATGTGGGAAATTATAGTCAAAGATAATTCTAAAGCTTTGAACATGGGAAATAGTGGTGGTGGTCCTGATAGAAATAGTGAAGTCAAACAAAAGAGAAAGCTCAAAGGAAAATAATAGGTGAGTTTAAGGAGTGAACACAGGGTAAGATACCTGCAGACATTTGCATATTTGCATGAGGTCTCAGAGCTGAAGATACCTATCTGAGAACCATTTTGAAATGGCAATATTTGAAGCTATGAGAATGAATGAGATTACCAAGGGAGGAAATATAGAGGGAGAAGAGAAGAAACCTAAGGACATTCAAATGGCTAGAAATCTTCAGTTGTTCCCTATTGTCTACCACATCAATCAACCAAACGATAAATATTTATTAAACACTCTGTGCCACTTTCAAGACCTTACCCTGTTCCTACACTATCCAACCTTATTTTCTACTGCATCTAACCTGCTCTCTTAAAGTTTGCCTCTCTACTGTCCCATGAATATGCAATATTTATTCCCACCTTTATGCCTTTGAACTATTTTGTTTTCTACCTTCATGTTCTTTTTCTCACTGTCTCCCCAGTTAAATGTTAGCGGACTCCAGCAGGTCAGAGACCATGTGGTAGACTTTCCTTATGTCCCTCCAAAGATGGCTATTCAATTTGAGAATGTTTTTCCTCTGCTTTCTTATTCTGCAAATAGAGAATTTTATTACTTCATTTAAAGAGAGGTTCAGATGTGTTCATGGTTTTCACTCAGTAAATTTTATTAATAGACAAAAGGAAAATGAAACAGTCAACCAATGTTACCAATAATTTACACCTAAACCTTTGGTACCTTTAGCACTTGAAAATTAATCATTTTCAAGCCAGAATTTGGACAGGAGATATGAGAAATTGAGGCTAAAGACTGATAGGAAAATTAGAGTGAATATGGTTCACTCAGGAGTGCTTCTGATATGATCAAAACTACTTCCAAATTCTAATATGGAATGAGTATATATCTAGAGAATAAGATGTCCAAAATGAAGAAATCCAAGAAAATCAAGAAATTCCCATTTAATATTCATGTTATTTTAATAATCATTTAAAGGAAAATCTCTATTCCCTTTTATCTAATGATCTCGTCTGCCACCTTTATATATATATATATATATATATATATATATATATATACATATATATACATATATGTATATTTTTTCCTTCTAGTTGCTGACTGTGGGGAAAATATCTACATGTCCATAGGCATCAAGCTATGGTCAGATGTAATCCAAGATTTCTATGATGAAGTGAAAGATTTTCGATATGGATATGGACCTACCAAAAAAACTGTAATTGGTCATTACACACAGGTATAACTGTTAGAAAAGAAGAAAAGAAGAACTGTAGAATGTGTTTATTATAACTTCTAGTAATTGTTTACATATTTTTCTTCTCATTTGAGTTTTCCTATTGGCATTATTTAAGGGTAGGCCAAGTGAACTTTGACTATTTAAAGTTAATAGCACCATACTCCTGGAAAATACCTCAGAAACTGCCTAGTTCAATTCCCTCATTTTATAGATGAAGAAACTGAGACCCAGCGAGTTTAGGCAGCTGACACAAGGTCACCTATTAGTGAGTACCTAAAGTAAGATTTGAACCCATGTCCTCTGAATCCCAAGGCAGTACTCTCTCTTCTATACTAGTCTAAAAGTCATACATTTGAAAGCTCTCTTCTTTTGTAGAACAGAAGCTACAATTTATAGACATAAACATCATCCCTTCATCTTCTGGTGGTCCATAAACAATGATGTAACTTTAATTTCTTTCCATAATGGATTGGCTTAAATAATTGTTTTAGGAATAGAATGATAGGAAGATCTCATAACAATTTTTGATAAACTTTTTTTCTAGCACTATGATACTATGGTTAATATATATATATATATATATACACACATAGATATGTATGTATTTCCTTTAGGCTGAGACTCAGGGTGGAATACTTAAGGAGAAGGGTCCCATGGTATGATTTTATGCAATCTTAGTTTATATTTTTGGTCTGTGCCTGTAATTTCAGCAGTTCAAGGAACTCTCAGTATGGAAACACCCATTATTCATGTGAATCAGCAACTTGTCTCTAACTTACAATCTTTCAGAGTTCCTTGGGCCTCATTGAGCTACTATGACAAAGACAGCCATTGAACTCAGGTCTTCCTCACCCTAAAGCCAGCCTTATATCCCTTACACCATACTGCTTCTCATGGTATTTCACATATTTCATGTATTTCATACGTGTTTTGGTCTGGACCTAGCTATCATTTCAACGGTATAAGAAACTCCTGTTAAGGAAATGCTCTCTACCAGTGCAGATTGGCAACTGTTCTAACTGTTTTACAACATAGACCCAGAAAGTTGCCTGGGTTTATTTGAAGGGGTTGGGGGTCAGGGGGCATAAAAGGTCGAGTAGCAATAGTGATACCAAAAAAGAAAAGGAGAGACATTTCAACATTGATATAACCACATAGACTTTAACAGAATGAAGTTCAGAAGGAAGTACAGAAAAGGAGAGCAGCTTTTAAATTTAAATTTAGAATACATATATATACATATACATACATACATATACACATATATACACATATGTGTGTATATATATATGATTTTTAAATTAGAGATTTTCCATACACACATATCAGAACACCAGAAGAAGATTCTATATGAAATCATAAATTTCTACTTTGTGCTACTTGCTTTAAGAAGATAGTTATAACCATAGAAATAGATGTGTATATAAAGTAACATTTATTAAGGTCCCCCACCGTGCAAAGCACTGACAATCTCACAACAAAAGTGAAAAAGTTCCTGCCCTCAAGGGATATGATTTGAATCCAAGTCTTTCCTGACTCCAACTTCAGTAATCTTTCACAATGTATAATTAGTGAGCGTGGGCAAGTATAAAAAGAGTTTTTTCAATAATTAACTCCTTGGAAAAAGCCATCCTGCTTCATTTAAAATTACCTTTTTATCTACAGCTTGTTTGGGCAACTTCTCACCAGCTTGGTTGTGCCTTGTCCCACTGTCTCCAAAAGAAATTCTAGTATTTCTGTGTATGCCATTATTGTCCAGCGTAAGTAGAGGATGGGAATTCATTTTTTAGGGGGGGCGGAGGATGGAGTGGGAAATGTTGAGTTAGATGCCTTTGGTTAATTGTAGATTTAGTCCTAATGAACCCAGAGGAATTTCTTTCAAAAAATCTGTGGAGGAGGACACATGTTGAAATGACTCATAGCCACGAAAGGGATGTGTGACCTCATATGTCACTTTGCTTCTCTCTGCTTCAGTTTCTCCACTGATAAAATGAGAAGTTTGCCCTATGTGTTCTCTAATAGACCTTTCCAGATTTGATATTCCAGGATTCTACACGCTATTCAATCAACTCCAGGGGTTTCCTATTGTTCCAGGGTATGAAAAATCAGCAAAGAATGACTTTTCCATCATTTTAAAGATATATATAAAGGACCCCCTTTCCACTTTTTCTTCATTTATTTTGTGGAAAGAAAAAAAAGGAGAGAACTGAGAGAATTTATATTATCATGGTACCTTAGAGATGGAAGTCAGCTATTCCAACCCCACACTCCACTTATAGATGAGAAAAATAAAGCCAGAGATGGGTAGTGACTTTCCAAAGAAGTTAGCAGCAAACCTGGGACTAAAAATTGGGCCTCCTGACTACCAATACAGTGTTCTTTCCAAGTACACTATAACTCTTACAAAGAGGGTGGTGATGAGCCACAAAGAAAGGGAAACAAGCTTATACTTTAGCTAAAAGGTAATTAGATTATACTAAAGAAGAAATTGTGGATGATTAATGCTATAAGATATTGGAATAGGCTAGCAATGTGAAAATTTTTCCATAAGGCTTTTAAAACACCATGGTTCCCTTCAACTTGGAATGTCAGTTTTTTGCAATGAATGTAAGGAAGAACATTTTTCAAAGTGGAGGTGTGGATTTTCAAGGTGTCCTCTGGCATCTCTCTAGAATTATATATTTCTCTGAAAGAGAGAGAGAGAGAGAGAGAGAGAGAGAGAGAGACAGAAAGAGAGAGACAGACAGAGAGAGACAGACAGAGAAAGAGAGAGACAGACAGAGAGAGAGACAGACAGAGAGAGACACAGAGAGAGAGAGACAGAGAGACAGACAGAGAGAGAGAGAGCTCAATTTCAGGTGCCAACCTCACAAATTTACCTTTATTGCATTTTTAGCATTCAGAGATTCTAAGGTGCTTTTCAGCTATTGCAATCATGAGTTTTAGAGCTAAAAGGGACATAGTCCCACTTTACTGGTAAGGAAACTAAGGCAATAAGATTAAATTACTTGACTAAGGTCACATAACTACTTCATGGAGACCTTGAATCTAGATTGTTTAATCTCTATGCTAGTTTTCATTCTGCTTCACCAGGGTACTAAGTCCCTTATGAATGAATCCGCACAGCAAATTCTATAAGTAGATTTCTAAAAGAATCAAGTACTTTGAGGCACTAGGTTCGCATCTGTTCTACTTTCTTGTATATGCACCTAAGCCACTGTTGTACACACTTGAAAAAGTGTTAATAAAAGCTCCTTTCTATGGTTTATAAAGCACTTTCCTCACAATAACCATGTAGAATAGGCAATACAAGTATGGTTTGTCCTATATTTCAGATGAGGAAACTAAACCTTAAAGAAATTAAGGGATTTGACCAAGGTCACACAGCTAATAAGTGGCGAAGCCATTCAAACTTAGGTGTTCTTGGTGCTAGTGCACTACCTTGTAAAATAAGCAGCATGACTGAAGAACTTAAAAGAAAATGATTTAACAATGAAAAGGTTATAAGACTGAAGAGGAAAGCCACCACTTGTTTTTATCGTTGAAAAGAAATACAGTGTGCAGTGCATAATGCTTGGCTCATAGTAGGCACTTAAAAGTGTTCATTGATTGATTTATTGACATTTCTAACTTCCAGGGGCAACATCAAGAGACCAGATATACCAGATGCTCTCTACAAACCTTATAAGAGAGGGAAGGCATGCAATGACTGCCCAGATCATTGTGACAATGGACTGCGCAGTAAGTAATTCCCAATGAGAGCTGTAGAGCCATTATACCTTCATGCTATTCATGTTGTTTCCCCTCCTCTGTTTTAATATTTACCTGTGATTTAAAGGGCAGTTCCAATGCCACCTCTTACCTCTCTTCCTCCTGGTTAGTAATGGTCTTTCCCTTCAAAACTTACACAGAACTGTGTTTGCAACTTTTGAATGAAATTGTAAGTCAGCCAGCAATATCTGATAAGCACATGTTATATGCCAGGCACTATGCTAAGTGCTGGGGATATGAAGAAAGGCAAAAAACAGTCCCTGTTCTCAAGGAGCTCACTATCTATTGGGGGAGCAAAGAACTACATGCAAACAAGATATTTACAGAATAAATTGGAGAAGACTAATATCTCAGAGGGAAGACATTAAAATTAAGGGGTACAGGAAAGGCTTTTGTGTAATATAATTATCTCTCAAATAATTACTGAATCGGTAAACATTTACTAAGTACCCACCATATGCCAGGTACTGTGCTAAGTGCTGGGACTACAAAAAAGGTAAAAGGCAGTCCCTACCTTCAAGAAGTTTATAATCTAATGGGAGAGACACTATGCAAACAGATTTATACAAAGCAAAGTATATGCAGGATAAATAGGAAATAATTAAACCAGGGAAAACACTGGAATTGAGGGTTAAGAATACAGTTGAGACTTAAAGAAAGCCAGGGAGTTCAGTAGTCAGAGCAAAGGAGGGAAAGCATATCAGGTATGGGGGACAGCCCAGAGAAAATGCCCAAAGCAGAGAGACAGCGTGTCTTTTGTGGCACAGACAGGAGGCCAGTAGCATTGGCTCAAAGAGTTGAGAGTAAAATGTAAAAAGAACTAGAAAGGTAGGAGGGGGTTAAGTTTTGAAAGGCTTTGAACACTGGAACATTTTGTATTTTCTGGAGACAATAAGAAGCCATTAGTGAGAGGAGACAGCAAAAGGTTGTGGGGGTGGGGCAGTGGTGAGAATGGTGCTACTAAAGGAATAAAGGTTCTTTAGAAAGAGATGAAAAGGGGGGCGGAGCCAAGATGGCAGCTGGAAAGCAGGGACTAGCATGAGCTCCCTACCAAGTCCCCCCAAAAACCTATAAAAAAAATGGCTCTGAACCAATTATAGAACTGCAGAACCCACAAAATTGCATAGGGAGGCAGGGCTCTAGCACAGGACAGCTGGGATGGTCTCTGGGTAAAGTCTATCCCACATGGAGCTGGGAGCTGAGGGGAGAGGAGCTGAGCAGAGCAGAGCCCAGCATAGGCGGCGTGGACCAACCAGATCTGGAGCTGGGCAGAGCATACCCTGGCGCCCTGAATCAGTGAGCTGCGGCAGTTACCAGACTTCTCAACCCACAAACACCAAGGACAACAGAGTAGGTTAGTGGGAGAAGCTGCTGGGAACTGGGATAGAGTTTGCAGTTCGGACACCTCCCT
>JAQQSZ010006507.1:0-13574 GCA_028646595.1 Phalanger gymnotis
AACAGCTATCCCAGGACAATATCCTCATCAACATGGTGAATATTAGGAAGGGTGAAGGGGAGCTATGCAAATTGACACGGGCATCAGAGTGAGGAGAAGGACAGGAGTCCAGCAGAGTTATGAGAAAGTCTACTTGGGATGTAAGGCAGGAGAACTGGAGTCCTCAGTGAAGAGAGGAAATTGGCAGGGGTAAGGGTCAGAGGTATTTTTTTAAGATCAGGGACAATTAATAAAATTTATAGCTATATATACCTTGCAAATTCTAGAGTACAATCAATATGCTTATGTATTTGCACTAGTCACTATTTTGAATCAGTCTGTGGAGAATATGATTGTTAAAATTGAAAGAGGTAGTAGCGGTGGGTCTGATTTGGAATGTGCTTATCTTCACTGGGAGTTAAAAGGCCACAGGATGAATTTATAGCAATCACATTTTCACAGTCTAGCTCCTGGCTAGGTGAATTTTTCTAGGCAGCTAGGTGGCACCGTGGATAAAGTGCTGGACCTGGAGTCAGGAAGATCTGAGTTTGACTACAGCTACAGGCACTTGCTAGCTGTGTTACCCTTGAGTAAG
This sequence comes from Phalanger gymnotis, assembly GCA_028646595.1. Lineage (NCBI taxonomy): Eukaryota > Metazoa > Chordata > Mammalia > Diprotodontia > Phalangeridae > Phalanger > Phalanger gymnotis. The sequence continues at coordinate 575 of JAQQSZ010006507.1, forward strand.
TTAGTTAACTTCTGTTTGCCTCAGTTTCCCCTTCTGTGCAATGAGGATAATAATAGCACCTATCTCTCAGAGTTATTGTAAGGATCAAATGAAATAATAAGTGCTTAGTACAATGCCAGGGACATAGCAAGCACTATATAAATGTCAGCTATTATTAATATTATTATTATTGCTTTCCCAGTATGCCCCTTCAGGCATTATATGCTTTAGCCAAATGGGCCTGTATGCTGTTCTCCATATAAGGAATTCCATCTCCTACCTCTAATCTGCCCTACAAATTGCTCTCCATACCTAGAATGCTGACCCTCATCACCTCTACCTTTTTGGAACCCCCAGCTCCCTTCAATACTCATTCAAGAAATGTGTCCTAGAATTCTTTCCTAATTTCCTCCTGTTGTAAATGTTTCCCCTTCTCCCCAAGTTATTTTTATTTTTTTTTTGTTTTTTGTATTTTCTTATCTGCAAACATTTCTATTCCTCAAGTAGAATGTAAGCTGCTTGAAAGTGAGACCTATCTAACTTCTGTGTTTATCTCACTGCTTAATCCAGTGTCTAAAACATATTAGATACTTAATACACTTAATACACTTAATACACTTAATACACTTAATACACTTAATATCGGTTGATTCTTTCATGCCATTACCATCAGGAGTAGGAATATCTGTGGGTCCAAGGGAAAGGACAGCAGGAGATGCTGAAAGCAGGGGAAATGAAGATGAAGGAGAGGGAGAGGTAGAGATTCTTCTGAATGTAAGAAAAAGGAGACATTTTTCTTAAGGGAATTCTTAGAAGTAGGGAAGTGATGCTATTTGATGTTTAGCATCACCTTGTCAAAACATTACTATGTTTTCTATTTTGTTGTAGTCAAATGCTTTGGCAACTTTAAATCGGCACTGAAGTTTTAAATCTTTTAGAAATTTGGATGAACCAAACCAATTTTCAATTGGAGTCAGGGAAGCTTGAATTTGAATTGTGTCTTAGATGCTTATTAGCTGTGTGATCCTGGACAAGTCACTTAATATCTTTCTGCCTTAGTTTCCTCATCTGTAAAATGCGGGTGACAATAGCACCTATTTCACAGAGTTGTTGTGAGGATCAGATGAGATTACACATTTTTTTGTGACCCTGAGCACTGTCCCAATTGTTTTGTGACAGTCCTCTGGCATAAGGGAATCGTTTATGGGAGGATGTAGGGTTCCCCTACTGACCGTCGTTTTCTACAGCTGGGCTCATAGAGCCTACTCCCCAGTGTAGGTGCAGCTGTCAGTTGGTTAAGTCCTTGTCCAGGTACCTGGTTTATGTCTGAGGAAAAGCTTGTGGGTCAGCCAGACATTGGAAAACAACTCCTAATTGATGAATAAGATGTAAAACAGTGGGAGTCAGTTCAATGCAAAGCTTTATTGCAAGAGATGGGGAATAGGTAAAAGGGGATAGAGGGAAAGGGGACCCAACATACCACTCAGGCTTACACATTAACAGAAGGGGAGTGCTGAGCTGGGGATCACAGAGATATGAGTGCATTCAGCAGGAAGGGGGTGATCCAATAGGAAGGTGTGCTTCTGTTGGATGGGAGGATGTGCTCCAAAGTGGCTTTTGGAGGGTGGGGTTTTTATACTCTGATTTGGGGGGCCCTCCTGAAGCAGACCGAGTTGTATATCAGGGGTCAGGGCAAATATTATGTTGGGGGTTGTTATCAGGAAGAAAAATAAGCTGGTGATAGACAAAATATCATTTGGGGGACATAGCTATGTTAACCTTCAAAAATGTTATTGTCGGTGTTTTCCCATGAGTATGTTCTATAAACTTACAGCTTCTCTTAAGTGGAGATGGTTTTGATCGTCTCAAAACCATATATCAATGATTTCCATGATGTATGCTGTAAGCTACAGCCTCGCTTAAAGGGAGATTGTCATGGTGGTTTCAAGATCACCAGGCCCTATCTTGTAATTCATGCATGAAATCAAGGCAATATCATTCTTGGCATAATGGCTAGAATGATGGACTTGGAATCAGTTAAGACCTGAACTCAAGTCTCTGAAACTCTCCTTTTTCATCTGTAAAAAGAATAAGAAATAGCAGTTCCTCCTTCACTTGATTGTTGCAAGGATCAAATGAAACAACAAAGTGTTTTGCAAACCTTAATGTGCCAGCTTTATTATTAGGTTATTATTATTATCATATGGCTTTCTTCTAACATTTGCATTTTACATGGCGCATCCTTTGGGATAATAGCAAACACCTTTGTTGAGAATCTTTCTCTTCTTTTTATGTTCCTATCGCTATTAAAAGAGCAGCTAGGTGATCCAGTGGAAAGAGTGCAGGGCAGGAAGATTCATCTTCCTGAGTTCAAATCTGACCTCAGATACTATTAGTTATATGACCCTGTTTGCCTCAGTTTCTGTAAAATGAGCTGGTGATGAAAATGGCAAACCACTCCAGTATCTTTGCCAAGAAAACCCCAAATGGGGTCATGAAGAGTCAGATGCAACTGAAGAATGACTCAAAAACTTTTTTCCATAATCATTTGCAGCTCTATGGAATCTTCTGAAATGACTGAATAACAACAACATTGATATTAAGAATCAGGAGATTCTATGTTTGTACCTCTCAAGGAACTTTGTGTGATCTTAATCTATGCAAGTATAATTTTACTTTTATCCATTTCCCATTTCAGAGTCAGCACTTGATTTAAATAGGTTGGAATGGAGTGATTGTATTTGCATTCACTGCCATCTTTCCATTGTCATCTCCCTTGCCCAACCCTTCCCCCAATTTGGTGTTGGTTTTGACCCTCCTGGTTGTATCACTCTTCTTCCTCAAAATCCTTTATGACTCCAATTGCCCCTTGAAAAAAATTTAAAGTCCTTTGATATTCAAGCACCTCCACAATTTGTCACTAGCTTGTTTTTCTAGCTGTATCTCATATGGAATCCCTTCATACTTGACCTTCTACTCTTTGGAGGCAGTGGGCTCTCCTTCATTTGAGATTTTTAAGCCAAGGCAACAGCAACAACAGTTGATTAACTGGTACCAAAAGTCAGATAGGGACAGGAAACCTGCAAGAGGCAGACCCTCTGAGACCACTGGTCCTGCTTCCAGCCCAGCCGTCACAGCCATCATTTGAGGAATCAATTCCTGTGGAGGAGGAGCCAACTACCTCTACCAACTGCCAACCCAGTGCCACTCACAGGGCAAGTAAAGCAAGCTCACTGAAGCAGCAAGACCTTTAGATGGAGAGGCAGGAAGCAGCATGTACCAGGCAATTCAAACCACCGCCTTGACTACGTTCTCCCCTAAGATTCTGGTGGAAACAGCACAGGACCCTGAACCCAAGAGCCTTGGGAGTAATGGTGCTTCCTGCGCAGTGCCCTCAGCCATCATCCTGGAAAGTGACCTCTGTGAACTGCTCCTCTAGGTGCTATAATCACAGCTACTGAAGACCTAGAAAAGAAAGTTCTTGTCTGGCACTGTCAAATGCTTCAACATCAGAAGCTGATATAATTATATCATTGAGAATGACATTAAAGATGAGGCATTATTCTGCTTGCTATGTACCCTAAGGACCATGGGACCTTTCCATCTGACTTGTAGCTGAAACCCTCCATACCGTGTAGTCTCCCCAGTTACAATGTGAGCTCTTTGAGAACAGTGACTGTCTTACTTTTCTGTTTGTCTTCCAAGTAGTTAGAATAGTGCTTTGTATGTAGTGAGTGCTTAGTCAATGTTTCATTCATTCATGCCAGACTGGATGGCCATTTGTCAGACATATTGTAAGGGGAATTTGAATTCAGGTGATGGATTGGACCAGATGGCTTCTGCAATGCCTTCCAACTCTTGGTGCGCTGTGAGCCTGTCAAAGCCAAGCAAGTGAGTTTATACTTGATATGCAGAGTTTGGTTCTGAATATGTGAAATGTGAAATGATGGCAAAGGTGTTTTGCGGACAGTTTGCTGAGTAGTTTGTATCTAGTCTGATCTCCCTTTTTATTTCAATGTTACCCAGGGTTATATTAGGCCTCTGTGGGTGACTTTTTTTGGGTCAAAAGCCAAAGTTCAATGAACAACTAATAATTTCTATTAATCTAGTAATTTCTATTAAATAACATTGTGTGTTATTTAATGATGATGATATTTAAAACTTTAGCATGGTCCATATTATCTGTTATTTATTTTTTGCCCACTGCCACAATTAGAGAATTTAACCTTCGTTAAGGTTTTGAATGCATATAGTATGTCTCCCCAATTCCCTTTTCTTTTCCCTGATAGTGGTAACTTACTTTGCACTTTAGCCTTTCTGACATGGTCCCTGCATGTGCGAGGTTCTTTTACACATGTCTTTGGTAGTCTATCTTGCTTCCATTTTGCCTAAAATTACTCTTAGAGTCTCAGGGTTTGGAATTTCCAATTGCTCCATCATACAATGAAATTGTATTCAATTTTAAATCCAAGAGATTGAAAAAAAAGGTCAACTTGGAACTGAGGACTTTGATCAGATACCTGCAGGAGAGCAAACCACCTATTTCATCAAATGAGTGAACATCCTGAGAGTGACCAATGTAATTGGGTATCGGGATGAAGAAATATGATTTTTAAAGGAGATGTTGAGGCTGCATTGTCACTCATGGTCAGTGTTCCATCACCTTTGGAAGACTGGAATTAGATAACAACAGGACTAGCTCGAGGTAGATAAATGCGGGGATTCAAAGGTGCAGTCATTCTGTAAGGTCAACTACCACCAAGACTGCTTCGGGAGCCTGGTTTCATTTTCCTCTAATTAATGCAAGCATTGGACCTTTGTTCCCCTAAAGGTTCTCTCATTGCAGCCTAATTCCCTAAACTCTTGACGATCATGCAGGAATAAATCCTTCAATAATCTAAATGAACATCTATTACATATGAGATATTGTGTTAAATGCTGGGGATTCAAACCCTCCAATGAAAACAGTCCTTGCCTTTAATGGGCTTACATTGTACTTGAGAGATACAACATGCACACAGATAAGTACATGCAAAGTAATTTGAGGAAGGAAAGAACCCTAACTTGAGGGATGGGGATGTTGTTAGAAAAAAAGCTTCTCGATCCAATTCAGTACAATCCAACAAACATTTTTTTAAGCATTTTATGCAAAATAATATGATGGAAAGTGCTAGAGAGGCATGGGACAAAATGAAAAATTTGTCCTTAAATTTTACTGGAGGAAGTGGCACCTGTAAAAGGCTTTTAAACTGAGTTTGGAAAGAAAGATTATGAGAGCAATGAGGAGGAAGTACATTCTAATGCAGCTTATGTAAATGCACAAGGGTGGGAGGTGAAATTTCAAGTTTGTGGCACACCTGAGAGTTCAGTTTAGTTAGAATGTAGAGGATGTGCAGGAGAGGGACAGGAAACAGATCTGGAAAGATAGCTTGGAGCCAGAGTATGGCAGGCTTTAAACTCCTGGCTGATAAGTTTAGGGGCAACTGGGAGCCACTGAAGACTTTTGAGAAACAGAAGACATGCTGAGATCCATGGAAGGCCTTAGGAAGGCTATTTTAGCAACTGTGAAAAGGGTATATTGAAAAAGAGAATAATAGAAGCAATTCAAATATTTTTAAGGCTTCTTCCTTATTCAGCCTTCTTCCTCAAGCCCTCTTGATTCCTAACATAAAAACAAAGACATGGAAAAGATTTTTTTCCCCTTCCTACTACTTAGTTCACCTCAGTATCTTGGATCTCTGTAAGCCAGGGTTTGTGCCATAAATGGTATGGACTCATCAACAAGATTAAAATGATAGAAGCAAGCAGTAATGAACACATTGATAGAAAAACAAAGTGCCCTCCTATAGGTCCTGAGACATACAACAACAGGCCCTTGATTAGTAATAAGATTAGTCTTTCCATAGACTAAAGTCCTAACTGATCAGAGTCTCTGTTTCAAAGACTAGCTGACTTTTTAGAAATCTGGTCTTCTGTCTCTAAGAATAAACTCTCAATTTGCTAGGCTACCTTATCTTTAAGACACGTAAAATCATGGAACTACATTAGAATCATTGAAACAGAAAACATATGTGCTTGGAGGTACCTTAGAGCTCCTTTAATTAAACCTCCTCGTTTTACAAATAAGGAGACTGAGGAAGATCAAGTGATGAGCCAGCATCACCTGGGTGGTGTATTGATAGAGCACTATGCTTGAAGTTAGGAAGGCCTGAGTTCAAATGCTACTTCAGACAGTTACTAGTTGTATGATGCTGGGCAGGTCACTTAACCTCTCTCAGACGTGAGTCTCATATATAAAACAGGCATAATAAAAGTACCTACCTCACAAGGTTGTTATGAGGATGTATAGATGTTGGCTATTATTATTATGTGACAAAGGTCTCACAGTTTATGGAAGACTGAGGATTAGACTCTAGGTGTTCTGGCTTTTGGTTGAGTACTTTTCCTTTTTCAATATGATTCTCCTAAGTCGAACATTAATCATCATGGAATAGCTTGAACATTCTTCCATATATGAGATTCTTTAATAAATTAGGGGAAAGAGTGACATACTCTCCCCACTCCAAAGCAATGAGGAAGTCAGTGTAGGTAGTCTCCTCTTAAGGGACGGGAATGGTTTGCCATCTCTGTAAGGTCAGCCCAGTGCAGTATGTCAGGACCTTGGACAGTAATGACCTGTGCATAGCTTTGGTCAGGGCATATCCTGCTCAGAAAATTCATTCTCCCTCTTCTCCCCACCCCAGTTCCTAAAGCGTTTACTCAGATCATAAAATCTGAGTTAAGGAGCACACTGGCAAGAACACAAGCTAGTGGTGGGGAATGATAGCCATCCACCAGGTTACCCAGAGAGCATTGAGAGTAGTAACAGCCAATCCTATGGGGACTCATCCAGTCAGTAGAGGCATGAGTTGAGTGAATGAGGCATCTGTGATTTGTTTACATGTTATATCCCCCAAAAGAATGTGAATTCTTTTAGGGCAGATATAGTTTTTCATTTTAACTGTTTGAGTTCCTACCTGCCTAGTAGGATTGGATTGAAGAGTGAATCCAATGTGGTCTATGAAAGCTGCCAAGGAGCAGTGATCCTAAGGAAGGAGTGGGAGGGAATGTAAATTGTAGCTTATGTTAGTGGAACCATGTGATGAGACTTGTCTCACAGATTCCTATCTAAGCTGGAGTTATCTGAGATTTCTATCAAAACTTAGTAATAGGCAAGAATAGAACATGGAACCCAGCTGCCTGTGCTAGTCTGTTATGAGGTCAATGTGTCTTTTTGGAGGTAGTCTGGACATTGTCTGAATACCTCCAATAAATTCTTTTCCATGAAGCCTAGATCTAGAGTCTTGTTATTGGGGTGAATTACCCCAGGCAATGCCCATAGAATTGACCTTCAGTTGCCATTCTATGCTTCCCTAAGAAGAGCATCTCTGTGAAAGTATTGTCTGTGGAGATGTGTCAGAAGAGTCATTTTATCCCCAATTAGCATTAACAGGGAATGTGACAGCTGAGTTTGTGATGTTGTCAGCAGCACAAATTCCCTTGTCTCACCAGTTCTTCTGCCGCCTATAAATCCAAAAAAAAGGATAAAAGAAAGAAATCCAACTGACAAATTACTTGTGATATTTTTCTTTCCCTGCTGAAATAATTTTGTGTTTTCTCTCCTTTATAAAAATCAAAAAAGTGAACCAATACTCTGATGTAATGTACCACTTTCTCATTCCTGTTCGAAGAGGTTTAAAAAAAAACCTTGAGTCTTGTTATTGGATATTTGACACCTGTAGCCATGACACATCCCCTGTGAGAATTCACTCTTCACTGCAATGAAAAGCCTTGTTTGCTTATGGCTTTTGCCAAATGAGATGACTTTTCTTACAGATCCCTGCATGCTATGATTTTCTAAATTTTTAAAATTAATACGAACTCATTGTTTGTGGTGACTCATTGTTCAGTTTATTCACCAAGGCTAGAATTTCTCCTAGAGTGCTGAATTTCCTCCTTCCTCTTCATTTCTTCCGTTCCCAGAGCTCCATTCATCTTCCATCACAAAAAAAAATGAGTTTTCTCAGGAGTAGGTAGACTTCCATCACCAACCTTTTCTCCCCTTGCGTCCAGTTGGAATTTTCCCAAATAGATGAAAACCATCCCCTACTCCCATCGAAGTTGGTCAATGTGGTCCAAGTCTCAGAACTATAGACTGCTTGCCTTCTTTCTTCTCTACCTTCCAATCTCTGCCTAGGGCTAAGATGAGAAAAGCATGGCCCTCTTACATAATTTCCCACATTTAACTGAGGACCTTGATGCTGTAAATAAATACCAAGAGAATTGTTTAAAAATGGAAAACACAAAATGCCAACTACCTCATAAGGTGTTTGTGCTTCTCTTTAGCTATTTCCTGTTCCTTTATCCCTTTTAAAATTTGTCATCGATGGATGATTTCCTCAAGTCTATGTGATATTGAGTTCTGAACAAATGAACGGAGAAAATAGGAAGGGCCCACAGAAGGGGTTCCTTGGCCAGCACAAAGGCATGGGGCACCTGAGGTGGGAATAAAAAGATAATTAACTTAAAGAAGGATTGCATATAATGGAGTAGAAGCCTGAAGATAAATGTTTCCCAGCTCACAGCTTTGCTCAGAGCAAGCCTTGTGTCTCGTTGCATTGGGACTCAGCAGACAGAGATTCTAGTCCCAGCTGTGCTGCTAATTTGTTGTATGTCCTAGGTGGTTCAATAATGAAGATACATAATGAAGGCCTTGGACTAGATGACCTTTGTTGACTTCTTTGACTCTAATAATCACCAAGGGGCAGGAATACATCTCGGTACCACATTTCTTGACAGTCTCATTTTGGTCTCATCTTACAGGTGAGACCACTCCCTTTATCCTCTTTCAAGGGTTCTGACCTTGGGTTCTATAAACTTATTTTTGAAAATATTTTGATAGCCAGTTTCAATATAACTGATTTCTTTTGTAACCACTTGTATTTTATTTTATACATTTTAAAATATTTTTACGAGAAGGGATCTGTAGGCTTTCCCAGCCTGCCATTAAGGGGTCCATGGCACAAAGAGGGTTAAGAATCCTGGCTATAGGAAAAGACATTCGATTCAATAGGTATTACTAAGTGCCTACTCTATTTTACTGTTTTAGGTGATATGTAGGAAAAAAATGAAATAGTGACTCTTTCCCATCAAACTACAAATATTATCATCTTACTCATACTAAAATATCCTTCCCTTCACCCTTCTATGATAATAGGGACAGTGACACAGTAAACGATTGAGTCTGGAAATAGAGGACTTGAGTTAAGATCTTACTTTTGACACTACTTGTATGACCTATGTCAAATCTCTTACTCTTCCTGTCTCCCCATAGGTAAACTGAGAGGGTCAGACTAGATGGCCTTATTGTTGTTGTTCAGTCATGTCTGACTCTTTGTGACTTCATGGATTGTACTGTCCATGGGATTTTCTTGGCAAAGATACTGGGGCATTTTGCCATTTCCATCTCCAGTAGATTAATGTCAAATGACTTTCCCAGGGTCACACACCTAGCAAGTGTCTGAGGCTGGATTTGAATTTAGATCTTCCTGATTCTGGGCCCAGTTTTCTATCCACTGAACCACTTAGCAAGTCCTATCTAGCTTCAAATCTATGATTTCATGGTCTTACCCCATAAGGCTTTGATTCCATCTCTCTTCTTCCCTTCACTTCTAAACTTTTTTTGAAAGAGAAACAACTTTATTTTTTTGTTGCCTACAATTCCTTACTATGCTTTTAGTTCCTTATTATTAGGTTTCTACATCCAACAACTTACTGAAACTTCTCTCTTAAAAATATCACCATTTTCCTAATTTCTATAACATTAGACATTTTTCACTCCACATCTTCCTTGACCTCATGCCATATGGAAAAAGGAGAGGAAAGTATACTGAATTAGTGCTTTAGTTCTCCAGAGTTAATTCATAAAGGATTATTACCTTATTGAGAATTCTGTTTTTTTTTCCCTGTAATTACTCTATATATGGCACCCAAGTAATTTGTTGGGATTTAGAGAAAGTGATTAATCCATCATCTTGCTATCACTGGATATTCCATCCACTCCTACTGTACAACCTGAGAAGCCTTCATGGAACAGGCAGAACTTGGGGGAGCTGTGTAGATAATGGAAAAAGGCATTCTAGCTAGATGATGGGAATCCTATATGCATCTAGGTACTTCACCTTGGGGGAATTAAATGTCCCAGAGTAGAGCTTCTCAATTTTTCTGTGTGTAAAGGATTTCTTTAGCAGTCTGGTGAAGCCAATGGACTCCTCGGAATAATGTTTGTTGTCTGCATTCATAGTGGAAGGAAATGATAAATTTCAGTTAGGTGTTAGTAAAAGCAAAGACATAATTTTTTTTCTCCTTCAAGTTTATGGACCTCCTGAATTCTGTCCAAGTTAAGAATTCCTGCATCAGAGGTGTGAGCAGGTATCACTAAAATAAGCAGGGGACAGTCTAATATACAGAAGATAGTTAAAGGAATGAAAGAGTCTAGGGAACTCTGGGGAAAGTCTTTGAAGTTGTCCTGTGACCAATGACCAGGCAATTAAGTCATCAAATGGAGTTTATTACCACTGGTTTGGAAGTTCAAAGGATGTGTGGTTTGTCCATGTTTAAAACATGGAATTAACTGTCCTTGATCCCAAAAGGAAGTTCCTTTCATTTCCTTTCCAGAAATTAGCATCTGCTAGCTAAGCTCTAGTTTTGCTGGTTGCCTAAGAAGAATGAAGACTTATCTCTTCAGTGACTCATGGGTGCTATAGTAGTAAAGCAAAATTCATGACCTCTGAGAGGGCCATGGACATGCCTGAGTTGTTCAGAATCTTGAAGTATAAGGAATTCTCTAGGCAGAAGGCAGAGGAAATACAACATTTATTTAGACCCCAGAGGACCAGATCCAAGGACCAATGCCCTCAATTTGATGCAGTAGCAATAATATTTCAAAACCGATAAGCCCACCTCACTGTAGGAACAAGGAAATTATAAAAAATATTATAGCAAGGAACCAAGCCATACTTGTAACTTCCCCTTGCTGCTAGGGCTTTCCTATCAAAGATCACTCACGAATCTTAATTCTCTACTCAGCACTGTCTCCTGCACCTCAGCTGACTCCAAGTTCCTTGATCCCCGAAACTCTCTCTTGCTCAGCACTTTTCATTCTGCACTGTCTCCCTATGCTGGTTCTTCGCTCCTGAATCCTGCCACTCTCTGCTCCTAGTTCTGCTGCTCCTAGTTCTGGGCTCTCTTTTTATAAAGTCCTAGCTGTCACCTGATTGAGTAGAACTAAGTGCACATACCATTGGCTTTGGTCTTAGCAACTCCCCTTAGGGCCCTGAGGGTTTCTGATCTCTTGCAAACTAGCATACTAGTTTGCTAATTAGCCTGGGGCCTCTAGTTAGTGTTAGGGTGTGGGCCTGTCTCTAATCAGGCCTCCTTTTGTTGGCCCCACCCAAAGCCCATTCAATGGGTGGGAAAGATCTTTTACTTACTGATTGGCTTTAAGGGAGCGAGTGGCAGACTCCGTTCATTTGTTCCAAGGTGATGTAGCTGACCCAGAATTTCCTCAAGCTTGTGTCCTGGAAAGCTTTCTTGTCTCAGCTCTTGGACAATTACCTTGGGGACTCCTTCAGGTTCTGTTGGGGTTGTAAGAGTTAATAGTGAAATGGAAAATGATTGTTCAAAAGAAATGAAGTCAAGAAGAACTTTTCACCTTGAAAGCAAAGTCTTATTTGGAATTTTACAGTCTCCTCGTTGATAACATAGATGCTTATTAGTAAGGGTTCTGTCTGTCTGCATCTGAAAACAAAATCTCACTTTGCCTTGATGTTCTCCTCCTTTCAATGATGTGTGGAAAAAGACTGGAGCAATGGAATATTGTAGAGTAACTGAAAGCAGGAAGGAAGTTTAGGCTTCTCTCAGAGCCCACATCCATTGTCAAACAGCAGGTCTGTTTACAACCAGCCTTTTTTCCCCCCATAGTCCAAGTTATTTATTCTGGTTGCTCAGGCACTACCATGTCTCTACATGGGAACAGCAGCTGTACTGTTCACCAAATATATTTATCTCCCAATCACTCTGCGTGCTGAGCTGGTGAAACAGATGCATTTCTAATGCCCACTTTACTCCGGGGCAACTTGACTGCTGCTCTCTTGATTCCCATAGTGACTAAGCTGCAGGGTGTGTAGTACAGAACCATGAAAAAAGTATTCTTTACCCATCTGGCACCTTAAATGGGGAAGTCAGGGCTGGGTAAATGCTGCTGGTAGTTCAGAAATCACCCACTGGTAGCAGACACTGTCTTATTCCTAGAATGTCTAGGGACTCCTTTGGAAATAGGAGGAACTGTGTGTGTGGAGGGTGGGACCAGGGGCATTGGTTAAAAAACAGGAAATTGTATTTTGGTACTGTGTGGTGAGCCGCTGTCTTTAACTGTAATTTGAGTAGTTTCGCTGGCCTGATTGCCTGTCTGGACAAAATTAGATTTTATATTTAAAGCCATCTGAGCATGAAATTGTGCCTGAGTTCAGGTAACTACAGGTATTTCCAGCCACTTCTGCCCCTGCTGGCCCACTATTCGCGTGGAAGGCACTGGCTGTGGCTCTCTGGATGAGGTAATTTCTGGAATTCTGAGTAAGGTTTAGGCTCTGAGGGAATGACTCTATGAGTAAAACACGTTGATGGTAATAGCTAACATTTATATAGAGCACATTGTCTCTCTTTGCTAGATATTGCATCTTCTGTGGGTGTCACAACAGGTCTCATGGCTGTTGACCTGCTCTCTGCCTCCTGATGCTGTACTTCAGGTTCTAGCCTCTTCAGAGCCAGCTGCTTTTACTATCTCTGCTTGGTGAAGATTTAAAAATCCTAGACAAGTATCTGACTTAGACTTAGGAAACTCTCTTAAACTCCATTACATCTAATAATATGAAATTCAATAGGGTTACATGTAAAATCTTGTACCCAGGCACAAAAAAAAAAA
>JAQQSZ010006508.1:0-13573 GCA_028646595.1 Phalanger gymnotis
CCCCCCCCCTTTCTCTCTTGGTACGGTGGCCATTCACAGACCTGCTCCCACTGCTGATTGGATTGGAAGCTTTAACTTGACCCATTTCCAAAAAGAGCAGGTTCTTTATTCTTTTAGGCAGCCTGGTGGCTCACAGTCTGGGGGGGTGGGCGGGGTGCCATCATAACAATGTCAGACTTAATGAGGTCGTTCCATTGGCTCTATCCCTACTTTAGCCAGAACCGCCAACTTCAAGGAACCCGCCAGTGTCAGCCTCCTCAGGAGCAGGGCCTACAGGTGTGTGCCACTCTGCGCAGTCAACTTGGAGATTCTCTGAGTATCTGAATTTTACCTCATCCTTGTGAAGACAAATGCACTTTCCACTAATTCTTTTAGCTGCTTAAAACTGGGATATTAATGAAACCATTCAGCCTTCTAAGTCAGAGTTAGAAGACATTCAGAAGTCATCAATCAACCAGCAAGCATTTATTAAGTGTCTACTGAGTACCAGGAAGAAGCACTAAGTGATGCCGTGGACAGAGTGCCAGACCTTTGAATCAGGAAGACTGATCCTCCTGAGTTGGAATCTGGTCTCAGACACTTGCTAGCTCTGTGACCCTGGGCAAGTCATTTAACCCCATTTACCTCAGTTTCCCCATCTGTAAAATGAGCTAGAGAGGGAAATAGCAAGGCACTCCAACATCTTTGTCGAGAAAACCCCAAATGGGATCACAAAGAGTCAGACACAACTGAAAGATGACTCAACCACAACAGGTACCAGGAACTGTGTTGAAGCCTGAGGATTCAGAGACTAAAACAAGCCAACTTGTACCCTCAAGGATTTTGTACCGCATTGTGAGAGACAGTGTACATGGATAGGTGTACTCAAGGTATAAACAAAATAAATTCATGGCAATTATTTGGGGGGTACAGGAACTAACAGCACTGAGAGACAAAAAAAGGAATTCCATAGAAGAGAAAACTTGAGGCAAGCTTTGAAGGAAATGAGATATTCTAACAGGCAGAAATCAGATAGGAGTGAATTCTAGGCATGGATGACAGCCAGTACAAAGACATGATGGGAGAAAGGGCATCATATGTGAGGAACAGTAAATAGGTCAGTCCATGGACCTCAGAGTTAAGAAAGGAGCATAGTGTAGAATGAGGCCAAAAGGTAAGTTACAGCTGGGCTGTGAAGGACTCTAAATGCAAAAAGAAAAAACAAACAAAATTAGATTTCTATTTGTTGTAAGAAGCAATGGGAACCATAGGAAACATGGTGAACATTTGACAAATATGTCAATTCACTAACCAAATAAGGAGGATTCACTAAACACTTACAAGCAGGTAGGTATGGAGTTTACAAACCCATGGATGGAACTGCTCCTGCCCTCAGGGAGCTTACACATAAAGAGGAAGAGCTTGGGATCTACAGGATTCATTCTCCAAAATGTTCCCCACATCCTCAGAGTAGAAGATACAGCAGCTGAGGAGGGGCAAAGGAGGGAAGAGAAGGTAAAGGAGAATTAGGCTTCTTGGCACTCAGATTCAGTGCCTTGCACACCATGTAAAACTACAGCTGATGATTCAATCCAATTCAACCCCTATCTATTAAACACCCTCTATGTGCCATCTAGCTCTGTGAGAGGTGATGGGGAGAGGATCCTGTTGTTCTGTCATTTTGGTCACATCTGGCTCTTCACGACCCCATTTGGCAAAGATATTGGAGTGGTTTGCCATTTCCTTCTCCAGCCCATTTGATAGATGAGGAAACTGAGGCAAACAAGGCTAAGTTAATCGCCCAGCATCCCACAGCTAGCAAGTATCTGATGCCAGATCTGAACTCAGGTCTTCCTAGTTCTAAGGCCAGCACTCTAAGCACTAGGCCACCTAGCAGCCCCGAGGAATAGGGTCAGAGGATCATAAAACTGAACCCAGAAGGTACCTCGGAGGCCATCTAGTCCAACTCCTTCACTGTACATAAAACTAAGGGCCCTAAGGAGCTTAAATTACTTCCCTAAGCTCACACGTCAGAGGCAGAACTTGCGTGAGGCCAACCCAACATTGAGGCCAGTGCTCCTTCCTCTTTGCCTGGAACAAAGGAAATTTTCAAGGAATTGTATGAGAGAAAGAGAAGATGGATAGGGCATGATATATAAGAGATGACAGGAGGACAGCCGGAGTGCTCCCCTGGGACCTGCTGCCATTGACAGAAACTGAAGAAAATCCCCAAGGCCTTTCTGTGAGATCCCACCTAGGACAGAGTGGGCCTGCTAGGGTTGGACTTTAAGGAGTGTATGGTTAAAGATTTCACAGGATGGACAGGAATCGAGTTCTGTGAGATCACAGATGTATCTGAGTATTTGAATATACACGCATGCACATATATCCACATTGTCTTGTGGATTTGTGTGTGTTCTTATTTTACATTATTGTTATTATTATTATATACAGGGTGTCCCAAAAGTCTTAGTGCAGTTCGGGCTATGAGAATTTAACATTGTGCTAAGATTTGGGCACCCTACATATACTATAGAAAATCTATCTGCACACATATACATATGCATATGTTTTATACATATACATGTATACACACATGCTATCTCCTTGGGTAGAATTTGATCTCCTTTAGAGCAGAGACTGTATTATTTTTAATTCTGCCTGGCACATAGGAATTTAATAAATGTTTGCTCAATGAATAAATGATGGTGAAAGAGGAGGGATGAAATGCCTAAACAAGCAACTCAGCTATAAGGGAGCATGTGATGTAGCAAAGGATAATTGGGAAAAATTTTAGAGCAGAAGGAGGGAATCTGCATCCTCAAAACCACATGTGGCCTCGGGACCACATGTAGCCTTGAGGCCACAGGTCCCCCACCCCTGCCTAGAGGAAATGAAGAAAGGGCAGAAGACCTTCACATGGAGGTTAGGGGAGGCTTTGTAGAAGAAGGCAAATGTGAGATAGGTCCTAAAGGAAGACAGGGCCTTTGAGAGCTAGAGATGGGAGGCGGGAGGAATGCTGTTTTTATAATCATGGGGATGATGTGAGCAAAGAGGGAGGAGGAGAAAAATGAGATTTGGAGAATTCTCCAGTTTGGCTAAAAGAGATAAGGTGTGATGCGGTATGATAAGGGATGTCTGAGATATGAAAGCTGAGAAATCCCACCTATTATCCAGATGTTAGGTCTAGAGGATATCCTACATCTACATAGATAATTAGCTGGGTCGCAGAACATTTCCTCTTCTTCACTTGGACATTTACCTTCAAGTTGGTCACCAGTGGGTCTTTGAAATTATGGTGGGTACATGCAGGTATACAACCTGAAGATTTACAGGGAATCCTGCCATGAAAACCAATGCTGCCTCAGGCTGTCTGTGCCTGGGAACTCATAAAAAGCCTCCTCTCCTCTTCTGCAGGTGTAAATCCAAGGATTTATGGTTCATCAGTCAATAGTTTGATATGCTAGTGTGAGGCATCGTAGAGCTGTCTGGTTAGATATTGTCCCACCATAAACTTGAGAAACAGTGGTCTGCCTCAGTAAGCCCCAGGGAAGCTCTGAGTTGTGTCAATCATTGCCTTTTATGTGCTTGAGCTATAACTCCCCTACCCAATGCTTCCTCAGTGATGAATGGTTCCCTGAGAGCAAGGAGGCCTGTTTCGTCCCCACTATCTCACTTAACCCAAGGAAAATGCCCTCAACCCAAAGGGAAGAGTTGAAGGGTGCTCTACACAGACTGACTCCAGATCTGGAAAGCCATTCAGTCCAACCACAACAATTTCACAGATAAGGAAACTGAGGCACAGAGGAATTAAAGGATCTGACCTAAGTTACAGAGAGACAGGATTTGAACCCAGCTCCTATGAAACCAGAATGAGTTGGGGGAGGGGGTTAATTGCATCATGCTAGTTCTGCCTCTTATCATCACTAACATCCTTCAAGGCTCAGATTTGGTGCCTCTCATAAGAGGCCTATCCTGATCCCCCAAATTGCTGATATCATTCTCTCCCCCCATATTACTTTGTATTTACTCGGTATGTTTTCCATACTTATTTGCCTGTGTACATGTTGTCCCTCACTCTAAATCCCAATAAGAAAGGCAGAGACTTTCATTTCATCTTTATAGTCCTGGTGCCTAACATCAGGCACTGCAGGAAGGACAAATGAATGGGCCTGGAAGGAACTTGAGAGAAAATCCAGTCAGGTGCCCCTCTTTTACATGGGATCGTGGATTCTGAGCTAGAAGATAAGCTAGAGTTCTTCTGGTCCAACTCTCTAGGTTTCTGTAAGAGACTCCAGAGGCCCATGGAGGTGATTGACTGAAATGTGCATGTGGCTGTCCCAATAGGCTGTAAGCCCTTGGGGGCAGGGGTTCTTCCACTCTCCAGTCCCCAGCAGGAGCCTGACAGAAACAGGTACTTGGCACCTGCTTCTGACAGATCAATGAATCAAAGTGCTTGCCTACAGTCAATGGCTGAGTTCTACTCCAGCTGTCCCTGTCCAGACTCAGCCCACTTTGCTACACTGCTTCCTTATCATCCAACACTGGACTTGTTTCTCCTGTTCTCCATTTTGACATGAGTGCCACTAACATAAAATGTTTGTTTCAACCCGCCATGTTGAACTTCATTTAATAGGTTTGGTTTTTGTAAAATGAACCAAATAGTGCCCTCTTATTTCTGCCAAGACCTTATGCCTATTAATCAGACTGCTACCATGGGTGAGAGGCACACCCAACTTTGTTAACGCTCAACCGATAATATGGTTATCTTTAGAAAGAGATAATAACAGAAATCAACTGCACAAGTCAAGCTCCTAGTTGTGCTTCTTGTCCAGTCATTTCAGTCGTGTCCAACCCTTCATGACCCCATTTCGGGTTTTCTCGGCAAAGATACCGGAGCATCCATTGCCATTTCCTTCTCCAGCTCATTTGACAGATAAGGAGACTGAGGAAAACAGGGTGAAGTGACTTGCCCAGGGTCACACAACTAGTAAATACCTGAGGTTTGATTTGAATTCAGGAAGATGAATCTTCCTGATTGCAAGCCCAGTGATCTATCTACTACACTACCTTGCTGCCCCAAGCTCTTAGTATTTATGTATTAAAACACCAATGAATATGATACCACCCCCTGTATTGGCAAGCAAGTTGGGCTTTTAGCACTTATTCAATCAAGTGCCTTGAAGAGTTTGGCCTTTGTTTCCTTGATTAAATTAGGAGTCCTTGATGACCTCCTTGCCTCAAGGGAAAGCCTAGTTTGCACGGGTTCGAGTGACATGTTTGTCACATCAGAGGCTTTTAGACCAGGTGGGTTTAAGTAGCATTTTTGTGATGCTTTTAGGTCACGTGGGTGAGTCGCATTTGACCCTGAACAAGATATAGAAACCCAGAGGATGGCCTACTCTGAGAGGCTCTCACTCCTGAAGGTGGGACTCTCAGTAGCTGCTCTAAGGACCTCCCAGCTGAACTCCAGTGTGGATGGTTTCTTGGTAACTATGAACTGTATTTGGTCTGTTTATAAATCTGTGCTTGTATTTTGTTTGTATTTGCTCTGAAGTTCAGGGTGCTGGGTTTTTCCCCTGAACTAAGTGAATGATATTTGTATGTTGGATTATGCTACTTAATGCTACTTTCCTTAGTAAAGCAGATCAAAAGAACCTGTGCTTCAAGCGTTCTTGTTGGGCTTGTGTTGGTTTTTCACCCCCACAGCAGCTACTAGACAAATTGTTGCAACACTCCCTTTTGAGTGTAATCTCTTCGAGGGCAAGGACCATCTTCTGTGCTTGTATTCATATGGGTGCTCAGTACAATGCCTGGCACTTGCTGAGAGCCTAGCAAACATTCTATTTGTCTATTGATCTACGATTTACATGTCTCTCATCGAGCACAGAATAAGGGGAAAAATAACTGAGTTAAGAAGAACATCCTGAGCAAAAGGGGAGAAGTTGAAATGAGCTGGGTATGTTTAGTTACCAGTGAAAAGACTGAGCAGACTCAAGCAGAGATTTAAGGCCAGGAAGCTGTTAGATCTAAGGTCAATAGAGGCGGTGGAAACAGCTTTGGGTTTGAAGTCAAAGAAACTGGGATTAAATACTAACTTTGAATTAATCAATGAAAACTCATTTACTGAGCACCTACCTTATTCTAAGTGCCATGTTGTGTTGGAGACGTAAACGTTAAAAAACAGACAGACTCTGGTCTCAAGGGGACGACATTCTAATGTAGGGGAAGACAACACACATAGGGAAATGGTGGCCAGAAAGGGATGGTAAAGGAGGGAAGTCACAGGGATGGTGAGTGAAGTTTTAGGGCAACTGATTCATTGATTTCTCCCTAATGGTAGTGGTGAACTGATTTCTGTTCCCAAAGCTACAGGTGGATAGTGTATGTGAAGAGGTCAGGTAGTGGCAGGAAGGACAGAAGAGGAAGGTACTCATATGGATGGGACATGGCCAGTAAACAGTGTGGTGTACCTGGGGCAGTCTAGATATGTTGAACTCTCACTCATCAGAATGCCAAGGCCCCAAAGTGGGAGCTAGAGCACCCAGTGGAAGGGGGAGGCCTAGGCATAGGAAGAAGGCAGGAAGATGGTCAGAGAGAATTTTTCTCCTCACTGATTTTGAGCAAAACAAAATCACTCTGCATCTTATTTTCCTTATCTACCAAATGAAAGTGTTGGTCTAAATACCTCTAAGGCCCCTCTCCACTCTCGTCAGCCAATGGTTCTCATCTTTTTTCTCTTTGAGCCCTTAAACTGGATACCAGTGAGACTATGCCATCTTAGGGCCAAAAGACAAAACTGGATTGACTATAATCTTTCAAACCACGAAATACAGATTTGACCATTTTGAAAACATTAAGCAAAGGAATTTACCTGTAGCTAGTACACATTTCACCCAGAAAATGGGCCAAAATGAAGCAACAGGAACTGAGAGAGACACAGTTAATTGATCCTGGCTATAGTTCTATGGTCACACCGATGGCTTCTTCTAAACTCCAAGCTTCTAGCCTTGCCCTCCTTGAGCCCCTTTAAGGATCAAAATGTGAATGGTGTCAATGGACATGGCAGGAGCTGTCCAGGGTCTGCAGACAATAGGTGTTGTCACAGAGATGCAGCCAGTTACGAATGACCCCTGATTCCCTCAGTCTCAGATACTTTATCATGGCCCATGCAGTTTCCTATTGGCAGTGTGTATTAGAGATCCTTGAAGAGTTTGGCCTTTGTTCACTTTGATTAATTCAGTGTCTTTGATTGAATCTTACTAGGTGCTAAACCCCAGGCCCAAACCCCTGACTATTAGGTGCTAAGCCTATATGGGTGTGAATTGGTAACTAAAGTGGGTCCCCAGGTGGGGCCAATGAAGGGAGGTGCTAACACCAGAGCCAATCGAAGGAGCCTAAGTTCTGGTCACTCAGATGACATTTGATGATGTCTGAAATTGTATAAAAAGAGAAGACAGAGCTATTTGCTCAAGGCTCTCACTCTTGGTGGTGCGCTGATGTGGAGACTTCAGGCAGCTATAGCTGAGCCTTCCAGCTTGTAAACTGGATGTCAGGACCTTGTTAAACTCTGGTAACTATGAATTGGGATTTGAATCAGAGAAGGTCTGTCTGTTGATGTTTGTAATTTGTTTGTATTTGTTCTGAAGTTCAGGGTGCCAGCTTTTTCCCCTGAACTAAGTGAATGGTGTTTGTGTGCTGGATTAAAGTAAGATTGTCAACCCCTTAACTATGCTGTCCTTAGTAAAGCAGACCAAAAGAACCTGGGCTTGCAGTGTTCTGTGAGCTGGTTGTTGATGGTTTTACACCCCCACAGCAGCTGCTAGCAAGATTGTTGAAACACAATGATGACCTAGAATTTTAGCATTATGAGGTGAGACAGAATCTTTTAATTGACTGATCCATGGAAATATTACAGGGGCAATCCCAGCCCCTCAGGCCTCCTTTTCCTGCTAGATTTGGAGTACTGAATGACTGTCAGAGTTGTTCAGAGGATCAGGTGGAGATAGGATACAGTCCTCCTAACCTTGCCACAAGGGAAGAGGAAGGGACAGGCACAAGTATTTATTAAGCACCTACTATGTGCCAGACATTGCGCTAAGCACTTTACAAATTTTATCTCATTTTATCCCCACAACAATAGCAAGAGGTTAGGTGCTGTTTTTATTCGCATTTTGCGATTAAGGAAACTGAGGCAGACAATGGTGAAGTGACTTTCCCAGGGTCACCTAGCTAAAGCGGCTGAACTTAGGTCTTCCTAACTCCAGGCCTGGCACACTATCTGTTGCACCACCTACTTGGCTGGAGTTCATGGCCACCTAGGGAAACTTGAGCCTAGAATAGAGGCATCTCTAATTTATGTCATTTGTCCTTTAGCATAGATCATCCTGAGATCTTGAAAGGCAGTTGTTCTCTTCACCACCTACCTGGGAACCCAAGCATCAGGCAGCAATCACTAGAGCATCATGGCAGCAATCACTGAAGTATCATGGCAGCCATCACCTGAGCATGGGGTAGCAATCACTGGAGCATCAGGCAGCAATCGCTGGAGCATCAGGCAGCAATCTGTGGAACATCATGGCAGCAGTCGCTGGAGCAACATGGCAGCAAAAGCCAAAGAAACCAGTCAACTGAAAGTGATAACTACCTAAGAAAAGGAGATTAGAAAAGAGGAAGAAGCCACATGCTGATAAGTCTATGCACGCTCAGCAGAGAGGAAATGCAAAATGACTAATCACTAACCTTCAAATAGAAACTATGTGCAAATGCAACCTATAAGGTTACTCAACCCATTATACTAATAGCGATGTTACTAGATTCTATTCTAATCATTCTTTAATTAAGTTAGTGGTGCAGTGGGCAGCACAGTGGATAGAGTGCTAGGAATGGAGTCAGGAAAACCTGAGTTCAAATCTAGCCTCACACACTTAGGAACTCTGGGACTCTGAAAACGTCTCTTAGCTCTATCTGCCTCAATTTTCTCACTTGTAAAAGGAGATAATAACACCAACCTCTTGGGATTATTTGTAAGAACAAAATGAGAATATTTGTTAGGTACTTTGTTGTTCATTCTTCATTCTCAAAGAAGACCAATGACATCAGGAGGGGGATATCTTGACTTGCAAGTGAATTCAATTTAAGTGAGGCATAACTGTGCAAAGTCACCAGCCTCCAGTATTTTTGCCAAGAAAACCCCAAGTAGGGTCATAAAGAGTAGGACATGACAGAAAATACCGGAACAACACCAGATCACTCACCATTCTCTTTCCCGTGTGAACATAAAACCACCTGTTCTGTGTCTGATTCGTGTTTGTACTCTAGGTCCCTTTTCACTTTATGCCCTTTCTAGGGGAAACCCTTAGACTAAAGCCAAAAACGGAATCATTCCTCAGGACTCTGAGACATAGCAGTGGAGATTTCATTTCCTCTTCCAAGAGATCAGATTTCTTTTACTGAACCCAAGCAAACCATGAGAACAGGCAAAGGAAGACAGGCCGCTGGCAGCTGGGGCTTTGGCCAAGCATTGTACGAGAACAAGACAGCCATACGGTCTTGTGGCACTTTGCTGGCATAGCGGGTAGAGTGCTGAACTTGGAATTAAGAAGACCTGAATTCAAATCC
The DNA here is from genome assembly GCA_028646595.1 of Phalanger gymnotis. Classification (NCBI taxonomy): domain Eukaryota; kingdom Metazoa; phylum Chordata; class Mammalia; order Diprotodontia; family Phalangeridae; genus Phalanger; species Phalanger gymnotis. Next base: position 9,601 of record JAQQSZ010006508.1, read on the forward strand.
TCCCTCACACGCTTACTGGCTGTATACACATCCCTTAGCCTTTCTCATCCCCAGTTTCCTTACCAGTACAATGGAAACAATAGCAACACCTACCTCATAGGGTTGTTGAGAGGCTCAAGTGAGATGCCGTATGGAAAGCAATTTGTGAACCTTAAAGCTCTACAAAATGAGAGCTCTTAGTTTCTCCAACTGTAAAATGAGGGAAATCCCTTCCATTTTCAAAAATGAGTTTACACTATTATAATTATTATTATACTATGAGTCTAGGACCTGTCATCGACCATTTGGTCAAGCCATTGGTTGTTCGGGTCTGCTTGGTCTGCTCTGTCCAAACTATTTGTATGAGCAACACCACCTAAGCATAAGACCTAAGGGACTATGAGCCAATATTCAGAGAAAGAGAGAGAAAGTACTTCTGACATGCTTCTACTTTGAGGAAGTAGAGAGACCATATAAGTCCCAACTAAAATCCCACCTTCTATAGGATGCCTTCCACAATCCCTCTTACTTCCAGTGCCTTCCTTCTGTTAATAATTTCCTATTTATCCTGTACATACCTTGTTTGTATATACTTGTTTGCATATTGTTTTCTCCATTAGATTGTAAGCTCCTTGAGGGCACATATTATCTTTTGCCTCTTTTTGTATCCCTAGTGCTTAATACAGTGCCTGGTATGTAGTACACCTTAATAAATTGAATTTATTATTTATAAATTAAATATAAATATATTTATTTTTTAATTAATTTTTAAAATTAAATGTAAACTAAATTTAATCAATTAATTTAGACTATTAATTTAAATTTTAATTAATATTTAGCAAATGTAAAATTAAAATAAAAAATAAAATTATGAATTTCTAATTTAAGGTTTACAAAGCTCCATCTCCACAAAAACTGTGCCATTGGTAACCATGCTAAGATCCTCATTTCATAGCTGACGAAACAGGCTCAGAGGAAGCAAAGTAAAATGCTCGTTTTCACCAAGGTACAATGTGGAGTAATCTCAGTCTTGAATCTGCCATGGAATGATGGAACTCAGAGGCGAACAGGATCCAAAAGGCCTTCAAGGTCAACCCTTTCTTAAATGAAGAAATCCTATACAAGAACCCAGACAACTGGTCACCCATCAGTGACATCAAGGCTTCCAACGAGTGAGAACACTGTGTTTCCAAGAGAGCCACCCATTACAGTTTGGAAGAAGGACAGTGTGGTCCAGTAGTTAGAGAATGGGCCTCAGAAACTGCAAGATTGAAATTCAAATGTTGCCTCGGAAATACAGTGGCCGTATGACCCTGGAGAAGTCACTTGCCCTTGCTATGCTATAGGCATCTAAGAAAATAAGTTTTAGAAAAGGTGCCAACCTATGTAGGTGATAATAATTGCTCACATTTTTAAGGTGCCTTAATATTTGCAAATCAATTTACAACTATCTTTCGATTCTTATAGCAGCCTTGTGAGGTAAGTGCTAATATTTACAGTTGAGGAAGATGAAGGAAACAGAGGTTAGGTGCCTTGTGCAGGACCACAAAGTTAGTAAGTCCGAGGTCGGATTTAAATTCAGAGTCCAAGTCTAAAGCTCTAACCATTGTGCTACCTAGTAGAAATTTCTTGTATGGAATGATCTTTGCTCCAAAGCAGCTAGGTGGTTCAATGGATAGAGCACAGCATCTGTGGTCAGAGGGACCTGAGTTCAAATCCAGTCTCAAACGCTTACTAACTGTGTGACACTGGGCAAGTCAGTTTACCTCATTTGCCTCAGTTTCCTCACCTGTCAAATGAGCTGGAGAAGGAAATGGCAAAGTGCTCTAGTATCTCTGCCCAAAAATCCCATGGACAATACTGATGTGCAATGATCTGCGGAATCATGGAGAGTCAAACAACTGAACAACGCCAACAGAAATCAGTGTAATCACAGGATTGCCATCCTTCTCCCTATCCCTCTGACTCCCCCACCCAATGTGAACGGACAAACATGGTGACCAATATCCCTATTTCTCTAGTCTGCCGAAGTGCACTGTTATGTGATTTAGCATCTCTATCACACTGCAAGTACTGGGTTTTAAAAGTGAACATAGGAACATCCCATTTGTCTTATATCTCACTAGGCTGCACCCTAACCAGAGAGACTGGGATAAATATTCCCTAATTGAACTCAACTCAGTAAGCCTGCGTTAGGTGTCTACTACGTATTAGTCTCTGTACTAGGCACAGGGAACACATAGAGGGAAAAAACAAGCCTTGTCCTCAAGAAGTTTACATTTTAGTGAACAAAATGTATGCAGATAGGTGCATACAGTTTAGGGCAGTGAGGTGATGCAGGGGATGGAGCACCGGGCCTGGAGTCAGGAAGGTCTGAGTTCAAATCTGGCCTGGTTGTGTAACCCTGGGCAAGTCACTTTACCCTGCTTGCCTCCATTTCCTCATCTGTAAAATGAGCTGGAAAAGGAAATGGCAAACTATTCCAGTAGCTTTGCTAAGAAAATCCTAAACAGGGTCTCTAAGAGTCCCTATGACTGAACTGTTCAGATGTGACTGAAATGACTGAACAACAACACAAATATAAATTACAAACAATGTATTCTGGGAGGCAGAGAGAACAATAACAGCGCAGGGTGGCAGTGGGGGTAGAAGTGAGGAAGAGGAGGGCGGGATCAGCAAGGACAGAGGCTTCCACAATACTAGCTCACTCCAGGGACAATGCTCCTCTGGACAGCAATTTGCTAAACCTTGTGTCTCGCCAGTTTTTTTCCACCCTCCCTACCCCAAAATCTTTCTCTCCACAGATCTAGGCCTGAGAAAAACACACTCCAAATTATGCAGACTGCTTGATGGGGGCTCTCAACCATGGACATTCATTGATGGGATAGACATTTTTAATTAAGCTCCATATGCAATTATAACTTTGCTGGTTATTAACAGTGATGAGAAAAAATTACACAGCTGTGATCGCTGGCAGGGCCATTAGACTGACTTCAGGATGACATAACATTTGTTGAATGGAGGTGTTTCCTTTTATGTACCAGGGCCAGTGGAGGGCAGTTTGTCGTTGTTATTAATTTAAGATTGTTTGATCTGTCACTCCGTATTGAATCCAATTAAAGGGTGGGGTACAATATCAGGCCTAGCCAGCAAAGACCATTTAGCTATAAGAATGAAATTGGGCCAGGCTTCTGTCTCTTCAAAGAAATGGGCCCCATTAGAAACCATAAAAGACAAGGAACACAGTACAAAGATAAAACCCCCTTTTTTGCCCTCAAGAAAAATGATGTTTGTGCAACTTGGGTCATTAGAGATGAAACGCTTCCTATGCAAATTAAGAGGATCATTTATTTCTTTTAATGAAACTATGAGAGGCTCTTCAGGACTGTCACACATGCCCCTGAATGAGCCTTAAACATCTCTGTAGTCGTTCCATCTCAATGGAATGAATTAATTGAAAATAATTACTTTTCTGACAGAATTTCGGGGACAAAGGTGAACATATTTACTTCTACTCTGTTATGAAATGAAACCTCATCCTGCAACTCATTGTCTCAGTGGACCTCTGAGAAAGCATTGGCTCACTTGGCCTCTGCTCAATCTCAACTTCTGCAAAAGGCCTTCCCAGTTCTCCCTAGCCACTTGTTCCCTCCCCTCTCAGATTACCATCCATCTACTCTATACATACCTTGAGGATATCTATTTATTCACAAGTTATCTCCCACTTTAGAGAGGGAATTCCTTAAGAAGAGGGAGTGTTTTTTACGCTCTTTGTATCCCCAGCACTTAGCACGGTGTAGTAGGAAGGCCGAATTTATGATCTCAAAAAGCATCATATAAATATCTGAATGGTTCGAAATCGTTGGGTATACAGAATTCTCCAAGCAGAAGGCATCAAAAAATTTATTCAGGGCCCAGAGCAACAAATTAGAGAACCAACCTCCCCATTCCAGTATTGTGAACACAAGCCTCCAGGCCCAGTAGGCCCGCCTCA
>JAQQSZ010006509.1:0-13573 GCA_028646595.1 Phalanger gymnotis
TTAAGGTGTTGTTTTCTTCAATATTTTTTTCATGGTTTTCTCGCATCATTCTCATTTCTCTTCCCAGTTTTTCCTCTCCTTCTCTAACTTGCTTTTCCAAATCCTTTTTGAGCTCTTCCATGGCCTGAGACCAGTTCGTGTTTTTCTTGGAGGCTTTTGTTGTAGGCTCTTTGACTTTATTGACTTCTTGCTGTATGTTTTGGTATGTTTTGGTCTTCTTTGTCACCAAAGAAAGATTCCAAAGTCTGAGACTGAATCTGAGTGCGTTTTCGCTGCCTGGCCATATTCCCAGCAAACTTACTTGACCCTTGAGTTTTTCAGCATGGTATGACTGCTTGTAGTGTAAAGAGTACTTTGTTCTAAGTTTGAGGGGATGCACTGTTGATTTCAGAGCTATTTCTATACAGCCAGCTCTGCCACACCAACACTCCTCCTTCCTCAAGAACCACCAACCAGGACCTGATGAAAATCTTAAGCAGGCTCTGCACTCCTGCTCTGTTCCACAACTTAATACTTCCCACCAGGTAGGCCTGGGGCCAGAAGTAACTGCAGCTGTAGTTCGGTAGCTGCACCTACCCCCACTGCTCCAAGGGTGGTGGCCGACCTGCAAACTCTTTTCACTCTGTCCCCGGCAGCTTTTCCCACTAACCTTCTCTGTTTTTGGTGTTTGTGGGTTGAGAAGTCTGGTAACTGCCACAGCTCACTGATTCAGAGCGCTAGGGCTTGTTCCACCCGGCTCCTGGTCTGGTTGGTCCTGCCGCCACTGGCGCTGGGCTCCGCTCCCCTCAGCTCCATGCCCAATAGACCTTATCCAATGACCATCCAGGATGTCCTGGGCTGGATCCCTGCTTCCCTCTGCTATTTTGTGGGTTTTGCAGTTCTAGAATTTGTTCAGAGCCATTTATTATAGGTTTTTGGAGGGACCTGGCAGGGAGCTCACGCAAGTCCCTGCTTTCCAGCCGCCATCTTGGCTCTAACCACCTTGATACTAGTTTTTTATGGCTCCATAAAATAATTTTTGGTAGCTTGGTTGGTACGGCACTGATCAAGTAAATCAATTTAGGTAGAATTGTCATTTATATTACATTGGCTCAGGCTACCCGGGGACAATTAATACTTCTCCAGTTGTTTAAATCTGACTTTGTGTGAAAAATGTTGTGTAATTGTGTTCATATACTTGTTAGGTTTTTCTTGACAGGTAGACTCCCAAGTATTTATATTGTCAACAATTATTTTAAGTGGAATTTTTCTTTCCATCTCTTTTTGTTTTTTTTTTTTTGGTAATAGATGGAAATGCTGATGATTAATGTGGGTTTATTTTATATTCTATGACATTGCTAAAGTTGTTAATTATTTTAAGTAGCTTTTTAGTTGATTCTCTAAGATTCTCTAAATATACAATCATATCATCTACAAAGAGTGATAGGTTTATTTCCACATTACCTATTCTAATTCCTTCTATTTTTCTTCTCTTATTGCTACACCTAACATTTCTAGTACAAAATTGAATAATAATGGTGATAAGGGGCATCCTTGCTTCACCACTTATCTTTTTGATAAGGCTTCTATTCACATTATCCCTATTACAGATAATGCTTGCTGATGGTTTTAAATAGATACTACTTATAATTTTAGGGAAAACTACATTGATTCCTATGCTTTCTGATGTTTTTAATAGGAATAGGTGTTGCCATTTGTCAAAAGCTTTTTCTGCATCTATTGAGATAATCTTATGATTTTCGTTGTTATTTTTTTGATATAGTCAATTATGCTGATAGTTCCCTAAAACTGAAACAGCCCTGAGGTTTTCATATAAGTCCCACCTGGTAATAGTGTATGATCTTTGTGATATATTGCTATAATTTTCTTGCTGATGTTTTATTTTAAAATTCTGCATCAATATTCATTAGGCAAATTGGTCTATAGTTTTATTTCTCTGTTTTTGTTTATCCTGCTTTAGCCATCAGCACCATATTTGTGTTGTAAAAGAGATTTGGTATGATGCCTTCTTTGCCTTTTTTTTCTCAAATAGTTTATGTAATATTGGAATTAATTGATGTTTAAATGTGTAGCGGAAATCATTTTTGAATCCATCTGGTTCTAGGGATTATTTGTTAGGGAGGTCATTGTTCAAGTGTTGCCTGCAAGCCCCCCACCTTTCCCTCCATTGTAAAAGCTTTTCCTTTCATGCCTCTTTTATTTAAGTTAGCTTTTGCCATTCTCTCTCTCCCTTCCCTTTTCTCCCAGTGCATTTCTCTTTCTCAGCCTTAATTTTATTTTTTTTAAATCATCCCATCAAAGTCAGCTCACACCCATGCACTCTGTTCATGTTTATCTCTCTAATAATGATAAAGTTCTTAGGAATTATGACTATCATCATGTAGGAATATAAATAGTTTAACTGTATTGAACCTCTTAGGATTTATCTTTCATGTTTACCTTTTTATGCTTCTCTCAAGTCTTGTTTTTGAAAGGCATACTTTCTATTCAGCTAGAGTCTTTTCATCAAGCATGCTTAAAAGTCCTCTATTTCATTAAATGTCTATTTTTTCCCCTCAGAAAAATTACACTCAATTTTACTGGATAGGTTATTCTTATTTGCAATCTTAGCTCCTTTGTTTTCCAGAATATCATATTACAAAGACTCTTATATTTTCATATAGAAGTTATTAAATCCTGTGTAATCCTCACTGTGGCTCCATGATATTTGAATTGTTTCTTTCTGGCTGCTTGCAGTATTTTCTCTTTGCCTTGGGAAATGAATTTGGCTATAATATTCCTGGGAGTTTTTGGGTGGGGGATCTCTTTCAGGAAGTGATTGGTGGATTCTTTTAATTTCTATTTTAATCTCTGATTCTAGGATATTAGGGCAGTTTTTTGATAATTTGTTGAAATATGATATCTAGGCCCTTTTTTAAAATTCATGATTTGCAAGTAGTCTAACAGTTTTAAAAATTATCTCCCCTTGATCTATTTTCCTCAGCAGTTCTTTTTCCAATGAGGTATTTTACACTTTCTTATATTTTTTTAAAATTCCTTTGAATTTGTTTTATTGTTTTTGTTGTTTCATGAAGTCATTAACTTTCACTTGCCCAATTTTAATTTTTATATAATGATTTATCTTCAGTGAGCTTTTGTACTTCCTTTTCCATTTGGCCAATTCCACTTTTTTAAGGAGTCCTTTACATCAGTGAATTTTTGGACCTTTTTTTCCCTTTTGTCCAATTCTGCTTTTTAAGGAGTTCTTCCACTATATAGATTTTTGTACTTTTTTCCATTTGGCCAGTTCTGTTTTTTAATGTGTTAATTTTCTTCAGTGTTTTTTATGCAACCTTTACCAAGCTGTTGATTTTCTTTTTATAATTATTTTGTATCACTCTCATTTTTACCCCAATTTTTCCTCTGCCTCTTTGATTTTTAAAATCCTTTTTGACCTCTTGTAGGAATTCTTTTTGGTCTTGTGCTTAACTCACATTTTTCTTTTTCTTTTCTTTTTTGGGGCGTGAAGGTGTGAGGCTGTCAGGGTTAAGTGACTTGCCCAGGGTCACACAGCTAGTAAGCGTCAAATATCAGATTTGAACTCAGGTTCTCTTGACTTCAGGCCTGGTGCTCTATCCACTGTGCCACCTGAGTGCCCCTCACATTTTTCTTTGAGGCTTTGCATGTAGATGTTTCAAATTTGTTGTCTTCTGTGTTTGTGTCTTAATCTTCCTTGTCCCAATAGTAACTTTTTATGGCCAGGTTATTTATTTGTTGTTTGTTTATTTTTCTGACCTAGTTACTGTCTTTTTACTTTATGTCAAAGTTAACCTCTGCTCCCAGGGTTGAGGGGGTACTGTCCCAAACTTCAGAACTTCCTTGCTGCTAGTTTCAGAGCTAGCTCTGGGAGTCTGAGAGTTTTTGGTTCTTCAAAGGTGGTATGATCTAAGGAAAGGTGTGATCACTGCTCTCTTGCAATTTGCTCAGTCTTGTGAGAGACTACAAGCACCCTTTTCTGATCCTGAATTGTGACTGGGGTTTCCCATTCCTTACTGTTGTAAGTGGTGGTTTGTTAGTGCTCCTCCTCACCTGAACCTGCCCTAATATGAGCATTACAACAGGGTCCTACACCAATGCCAGCACAGGGTCCTCTTTAGCCTCCTTTTGACCAGCTGTCTGACCCCCTTACCATTTATAGGCTCAGAACTCTAGAAGTCTCCCCTGGCATGGCCATCTGCTAGTTTGCCTGTGAGTGATTGTACTCTACTCACTCCAGTGAGACAGACCTTTCCTGCTTACTTTCTAAGTTGCCTTGGGCTGGAAAATTGTTTCACCATGACCTTTTGTTGGTTCTGACATTCCAGAATTTGTTTTGAGGCATTAATTCTAAAGTTGTTTGCTGGGGAATTTAGGAGAGATCAGGTGAGTCTCTGCCATCTTGGTTCTTGTCCCCCACCTCCAGTGATCAGTAACTGATATAATAGTACTTTCAGAATTAACTCTCTATGGGTAAAGTCAAATTAATTAAAAGTTGAAAGGCAACATTTAATACTAAGTTAGAAGAAAGGATGAATATGAGAAGATATTGTATGTCATTATAGGAACAAGTGAGAAGTAATAAAAAGTAAAGAAGATCTAAAGATTGGTATTTTCTTCTATTGCCTTGGTGGCAGTAATAGCATCTATGATTTTTTTTCCAACCTTTCTGTATCCTTCTCTCTTTCAGATATACTGAAAATCCCTCAACACCTTAAAATTGTGTTGCGTAGAGTTCTGTCTTCTTGGTCTAAATCCAGCTGCCCTTTCTCTCTTTGTTTTCTTTGATGTCGTTTTTACTTCTTGTTATAGCAAATTAGGAGAATTGGTGTGAGGACCAAAGAAGATATTGTATGTATGAATACTTTGCAAACTTTGAAGTGCTATATAATATCACTTGTTAGTACTTGTATTATTAGAGTAAAAATATGATGGCCATAAAGTTGTGGATGGAAAATACAGCTTGTTATAGAAATTTTGGTAGATCTTTTCCATTTCCTCCTATTTTTTGTTATCTTTCAAATTTTATGTAGGAGCATGTTTTATAATTTAAAAATATAAATGCTTCAGTAAAAGGTGCTATTGTTGTTCAATCATTCAGTCATGTCTGACTCTTTGTGACCCTATGAACTGTATTCCAGGCCCTTCACTCCACCATCTCTTGAAGTCTCTCCAATTTCATGTTCAGTGTTTCAGTGATACTGTCTATCAGTCTCATCTTCTGCCATTGCTTTTTCCTTTAATCTTTCCCAACATCAGGGTTTTTTCCCATAAGTCCGCTTTCCCATTATGTGGCTGAAGTATTTAAGTTTCAGCTTCTGTATTTGACCTTCTAGTGAAAAGGCTGAATTAATTTATTTAAATATCGACTGATTTGACCTCCTCGCTGTCCAAACGACTGTCAAAAGCTTTCTGTAGTACCACAATTCGAAAGCATTGATTCTGTGGTGCTCAGCTTTCCTTATAGTCCAACTCTCACAGCCATACATGGCTACAAAGCTTTGACAGAACAGACCTTTGTCGGCAAGGTGATGTCTCTGCTTTTTAGTATGCTGTCTAGATTTGCTATAGCTTTCCTTCCAAAAAGCAAGTGTCTTTTAATTTCATGTCTGCAGTAATCTTTGAGCCACGGAAGATAAAATATGGCATTGCTTCCATTTCTTCCGCCTCTATTTGCCAGGAAGCAATGTGAACAGTTGCCAAGATCTTAGTCTTTTTGAAGTTAAGCTACAAGCCAACTTTTACACTCTCCTCTTTCGCCCCTTTTAAGAGGCTTCTTAATTCTTCTTCACTTCCTGCCATCAGGGTGGGATCGTCTGCATATCGGAGATTGTTGATATTTGTCCCGGCAACCTTAATTTTGGCTTTTGATTTGTCCAGCTTGACCTTTCTCATGATGTACTCTGCATATAAGTTAAATTTTACAAAGTAACAATATACAGCCTTATTGTATTCCTTTTCCAATCTTAACCCAATCAGTTGTTCCATGTTCAGTTCTAATTGTTGCTTCTTGGCTTACATATAGGTTCCTCAGGAGACAAATAAGATGATCTGTTACTCTTATCTGTTTGAGGACTTGCTATATTTTGTGATCCGTGCAATCAAAAGCCTTAGTGTAGTCAGTGAAGCAGAAGTAGATTATAGTTGTTCTGAAACTCCTTTGCTTCCCCGTCATCCAGCAAATGTTGACAATTTCACATCTCCCAGATCACTGCCTTGTTGTGGTCCAGGGGCTTGTGTAACTCAGTGAAACTATGAGGTATGCCAAACAGGGTTACCCAGGAGAGTGGAGAGTTGTGACAAAAGGTGATTCACCAGAGAAGGAAATAGCAAACCACTCTAGTATCTTTGCCAAGAAAACCCCAAATAGAGTCACAAATAATAGAACCTGACTGAAAACAATTTAACAAGTGACGATAGGGGGAATAAAGTTTATTTAGCATCAGAGAGATCATATAATTATACCTTTGTTTTAGGAAAATCACTTTGGAGTTGTGTGCAAGACAAATTGGAATATGAAGAGGCTTTGAATTTGTTGTCGTTGTTTTTGTTGTTATGGTCAGCTAGCTGGCACAGTGGATAGAGTCTCAGGCCTGGAGTCAGAAAGACTCATCTTCTTGAGTTCAAATCTTGCCCCAAACACTTACTAGTTGTGTGACCCTGGACAAGTAGCTTAACACTGGTTTCCTCTATAAAATGAGCTGGAGAAGAAAATGTCAAACTACTCCAGTAATATTTGCCAAGAAAACCTCAAATGGAGTCACAAAGAGTCAGACACAACTGAGAAACAACTGAACAACAAATTATAATAAACTATTTGGTATAATGATACCATCATTCCTTTGATTTAGGAAAATCACTTTGGAGGGTATGTGCCAGGTGAATTGGGGTATAGAGAGACTTTGAGGTAGGGAAACCAATTAGGAGTTTATTGTAATAGTATAGGTAAAAATTTATAAGAATCCGAATGAGGGTGATTGAGTGAGTACAGAGAAAAAGACACATTTGAGATATGGAGATAGAAATTAGATTTGGAAACTAATTGAATATGTGATTTAAGCAAGAGTTGAGTCACCACTTACGCCAAAGTTGTTAATCTGGAGAATGGGGAAGGTGGTATTGCCTTAGTTCAGAAGACACATGTGGTTACAGGAAAAGATAATGAATTTTGTTTTGGACTTGTTGAGTTTGAACATCATTCTCTGGAAATTGTGTTTAATAAATGCTTATTGATTGGCCGAGTCTAATAGGGCAACTACTCTGAAACATCCTATAGATAGCTGATGATACAGGCAAAGGATGCCAGTATCTTATACCATAACCTCTTTAATTCTGAGCACCTTGCTTTGCCCCTCCGTTTTTATCTTTTAATTAGATTAGAGAAGGCTCCCCTGTGGTAAGCTTTTTGGAGAAGGTGGGCAAGGATTGAACAGGATGGGCAGGCATAGGCAGGTTATGGTCTTCATTAGTGGAGGGAGCTTTTGAATCAGTGCGGTCATAGACCTATTTAAGTATAGAGGAAGAAGATGAAATTGAACAAGAACATAATACACATACATATTACATATATGTATATATGATTCTATATTGTTATACACATACACATGTTAAAACATAGAAACATTACTGGGCCCAGTGGACCTATAGTGCTTTCTCTCTCCATCCAAAAGTGTTTAGTTCTTGGGAAGCCTGGCTTTAAGAGAGAGGGGTCAGAATCTCTTTCTTAAACTTTATTTTAAACTTGTATTCCAGAGCCTCTGGAAGAATCACTTAAAACTTAGGTTTGGGTCATGTTGAGGATGTCCCTAAAAAAAGAAGTAGAAAAGTATTCTATGTACAATGTAGATCAGGAATAGGGCAGCCATTCCATTTATTTCCTCCACACAGAAAAAAAATGCTTAAAACAGAAAAGACTCACAAGTAGCCATTGACAAAGACTCAAGAGAGAATGGAGTCAAGATAGCAGAGTGAGAGGTAGAAATTTTGCCTTAGCTCCTTCACACCATCCTCCCCAACAACGTAGAAAATGTGCCAACCAAATTCTGATTGAGAAAACCAAGGAAAAATCACAGTGAATCATTTTTCCAGCCAAGGGCAGCTTAGGAAGATAGGTAGAAATGTCTTCAGATACTGGGATAGAGACTGGCCTGGAGCTTAGCACAATGGCAGTGGTCTGTGGGGTCAGCAGCAGTGTCAGGGAGAAGCCTAGCACCCAAGGATTGTAAGGGTGTGGAACAGCTTTGCAGAAAGAGATCCCAAGTGACCCCTTACTAGCAGTGAGAACAGGAACAGATACTTTCTGGTAGCTCTGTTGTCCATTGTTCAGTTCCTGCTCAGAGTTCTAAGTTAGAAAGGAGCAGTTGCAATTGTGAGGGAGCAGAAGCCCCACCTGTGTAAGGATCAAGAAACAAGTTGCCAAAACATAGCTTGTGTGGCACCGAGCCCAAGAACAAAGTAGAGATTGTGTTCCAATCTTTGGTCCCACACATAAGGCTGCAGTAGAATAAACTAGGGCAGGAGACAAAAATCAATGGGGTGCCAGTAGCTCAGTCACTATGAACTTGCAGAACCTCCCAGAGGGCTAACAATAGTCTATGGAAACTCAACCACACACGAGCCAATGGATCCAAACTGTGTCAAGAATGTGCAGAACACAGACCAGGAGGGCAGTAAACAGACCTCTTCCTGGATCATACCACTTTAGAAATACCTAAAACTTATGGTTCCCAAAAGTGAGCTGTGAAACCAGCAGAAAGACATAAAAGATAGAAGCTCAAGTCAATCCCCACTCCCCTTTCCCCTTTGTGGTCTATGGAGTTGACATCTACCTGCTCAGTTCCTTCATCTGAAATCAGTTTATTGGGTTTACCTCTTTCCTATTTTATTAATTCGTGTATTTTTGTAAAATTATATTCTTTTACAGAAGTTCATCTATTACATTTGTCTTTAATTTTATTGCTATGTAAATCAATCATTCCAAAGTGCCAAGTCTTTTTGCACAGAGCCAGTACATGTTTGTCAGCTGTAATGGTCCAGGACAAATGTGTCACCAGAAGGGACCCAGATCCATAGAGAGCATATATATATCACATATATGTGCTTGAGTGTGCTTTATGGGAATACCTCTAACCACAAATAATCAGTCATTCAACAAACATTTAAGTTCATATTATGTTCCAGGCACCATGTTCAATGCTAGGGATACAAAGAAAGGCAAAAACAATTCCAGCCTTCAAAGAGTTCACATTATAATGGGAAAGATAACATCTAGGTAACCAAGCCAGTAATAATTCATGGTTATTCCAATTACACTTTTAAAGTCCTATGCGTGGGTGGGTTCAAAAAATCAACTGTACAAGAAAGTACAGGGTAGGAGAGAAAAGGATACACTATAAATCAAAACTATTTATAGATTTTAATGGACTGCAGGCTTCATATAAGCTAATGCTACTCCAAGATTTCTGGATTCATAGAAATCTCATGTAAAGAATGAAAGAAACGGTCATCTGATAGTATCTTATGGTCAGACCACATGTATTTTTGTTTTAGGAAGAACACAGAAAAAGTGATGCATATACAGAGGAAGATAGCCAGGAGGGTGAGAAAGGACTAGAGACATAAATCATTTGAAATACCTGATGGTGTTTCACTTAGAGAAGAGAACATTTTATGGAGTATGTGATAGCTGTCTTCATATATTTGAAAGCTTATTACACAGATGAGAAATTCATCTTGTTCTGCTTGGTCCCAAAAAGAAGAGTTAGAAGCAATGGGTAGAAGCTATAGGAAGCAGATTTTTGCTCCATATAAAGTGGAATGGAGGCTGGATGACTAATTTTTTTAGAGATGTTAATTATGAGTTGTAGTTAAACTTCTTTCTTGTAAAATGTAGCCCTTTAAAAATTTGCTAGTAGTTGAGGAGACAGGCTGGTGTGAAAGAGTGCTGGACTTTGAATCAAGAAGATGAATTTAATTCCTGCCTTGGACACTTGATACATGTAAGTGAGAAGTAAGTCAGCAACTGTAAAATGTCAGGAATGGTAAAGGAAGGGTGATAGGACTCACAGGGTTAAAGCACCATATCAATGCCAGGTATTAGAGTTACTTCACCTATTACTTTTTTGTTTAATTACTAGACAGTTTAGTTCTGTTAAGGCTGTATGCTGGGTCAAACACAAAGTTTTCTGTGTTGGACTTGGTTTATTCTATCTGTTTGGTTTCTCAGTCTGTCTAGAACCACCTTCCCAATTTTAGCTCTTGGGGTTTGTAATGGTAATTAGGGCAGGATTTTTTGCTGTTGTTCTCTTTTGGGATGCTAAGACTATCAAGTGCCTTTGATGAGCCTTTGTTTGAATGGGGCAGGTAATGTGGAATCTTTTGTCTTGGAATGCTTCTCAGCACTGGGGCAATAGAGAGTCATTTATTTGTATATTATGTGGTCCTGGTGATTGAACTTTCCCACACCATGGCTGCCCACACCATAAATGCCAAATTGGACCCAGCCCTCAGGGTCTCAAACAGGGTATATGTACTGGAAGATTAGCTTTTGACTTTTGGGGGTACACTCATTAAAAAAGTGACAAGACTCTGGGCAAGCCGTTGAAAAAGCCTGCCCCCCCCCGCCCCGGCTTTCATAACCCAGATAGATGTTGGTGCTTCTCTGGTAACTATGTATTGCTATGGATAGAATGGTTTGTGTTATTTGCTCTGTTTATAATGTATGCTTGTAATTTCTGTTTGTATTTACCCTGAAGTTCAGGAGGCTGATCCTTTGCCCCTCAACTAAGTGAATGATATATGTATGTTTAATTAAAGTGAGATTGTTAACCCCTTAAAGTTGCTTTCCTTAGAAAAGCAGATCAAAGAACCTATGCTGGCAGCCCTTCTGTGTGCTGGTGGTGTTGGTCTCACACTGTCACAATAGCTGCTAGCAACATTGTTGTTACAAAATGGTGTATTCGTGGGAGGATCTTCAGACTAAAAGGAAAGTATGGCGTTTTGGGGTACTGAGATAGTGGTTGAATGTGTCCCAGTTATTGGGCTGCTCTTTGTACTTGTGGTGGCAATGGTTCTGTGGAGCCCCAGGAGCAGTAGAGGCCTGAAAGAGAACAGGCAAGTGGCAGTGACAGGAGTGGTTTTCCAGGAGCCTAGGGCAGTGGCCCTGAGAGATAACCTCTCCTTCCCCCTCCCTACTCCACTGGCACTCTGGAGAAGACAGGCCACAGCAGAGGCTTGGGAAGAAAACAAGCAGAGGCTTGCAGGAGGTGGGGATGGCCAGAGCCAGGACTTGAGTGGATTACCTGGCTCCTGACTGTGCTGGAAGGGTGAATGTCCTGAGATTGTATTGTATGTGGAGCTTTGAAACAGGAGCAGAAAATGGCCTTGGTACAGACTCAGTAGGAGTGTTTGGTGAAGCAAGGGAAAAAGCAGACCTGCCTTCTTGCAGACTCTACAGGAGTGGTTAGTGACATGAGAGAACAAGCAGATGTCTGCCCATATACTGACCCAGCCAAAGCAGAGGACTGCCTGAGTGAGAACTTTGGAAAGGCGAGACAGAAAGTGGTGAACTGCCTTCGAGCTGACTTTGCTGAAGTGAGAGCAAAGGTGAAGAACTGCCTAGATAGGGATCCAGGAAGAAGGCAGGAGTAACCAGCAGGAATTGGACAACCAGGAACTCAGAGCTTGGAGTTCAGCCCTGGGGCAAGATGGAGAATTTGCAGTGAGGCACTGGGTGTGCTGTTTTGCTGCCCTCTTCTGGGACAGTTTGAGACAAAGGTGGAGGGTGGAGTTGACTATGGTGGGGGGGAGGGGAATGTTCAGTAGACCCCCAGGACACCACCCTGTTGGCTTTACTGCCCAGCTGCCCCTCAGGACTTGGGAGTGAGGTTCTACAGCAATGTGGGGAGAACAGATCCCAAATCGAACTTTATTTGGACTTTTTTGTTTGTTTTGGGACTATGCTAATTAAGATATGCTGGTATCTGAGGGTGCCAGGAGGAAGCCTGCAATGGCACTGTGGGGAGAAGGACACACCTTCAAGAAGGACTTCACTTGGATTCTCTGTGTTGATTGAAGATATTGTGATTTGCTGTGACCTAGGGGTGAATGGTGTTTTGTGAACAAGTATTTTGGGGATGATACTAAATGATGTTTTGTTATAGCTCCCTGAATGTGATTGCAATGTATAATACTTCTATTTGTTCCAGGATCCATGGCCATTTAGCTATTGTAAGGCCAAGGATCCTGGAAGGGGTGGATTATTTAATGGTAATCATGGCAGGACTTTTTTACTGTTTTCTTTTTTGGAGCACTTAGGTAATCAAGTGCCTTTGATGAGTCTGACCTTTGTCTGAATGGGGCAGGTAAAGTGGGATCTTTTTGTCTTGGAGTGTTTCTCAGCACTAATACAATCAAGAGTCGTGGATTGGGAACAATGTATATGATGTGGCACTAGTGTTTAATTTTCCCACACCCTGGTTTCCCACACTCTAAGATGGCCCCATCCCTTAGCATCCTAAACAGCTATTTATGTACTGGAAGATTAGCATTTGACTGTTGGGGGTACACTCATTGAAAGAGTGATAAGACTCTGAAAAAGCCCCCCGGCTTTCATAACCTGTACAGATGTTGGTGCTTCTCTGGTAACTATGTATTGCTATGGACAGAATGGTTTGTGTTATTTGCTCTGTTTAAAATGAATGCTTGTAATTTCTGTTTGTATTTGCCCTGAAGTTCAGGGGGCTGATCTTTTGCCCCTCAACTAAGTGAAAGATATATGTATGTTTAATTAAAGTGAGATTGTTAACCCCTTAAAGTTGCTTTCCTTAGAAAAGCAGATCAAAGAACCTGTGCTGGCAGCCCTTCTGTGTGCTGGTGGTGTTGGTCTCACACTGTCACAGTAGCTGCTAGCAACATTGTTGTTACAGGGTTTATTTAGTTCAACTATTATTTTTTGCTTTATGATGAAATTTGAAGTCATTGTAATTAAGAGTCTGAAAGGTTGGGGTGATTAATTCATAAGCTTAAGCCTGAAATGCAAATATTTACCTGACAGATTAGCACAGATGGTAAATTGTGAGGTCATGGGCTTATTTCATCTTGTGCCCTACATTTTTTTCCATAAACAAGGCTTGTGACTCGGCTGAATGACTTACTACCTTCTTAAGGCCACTATCCTGCCTCCCACCTTAAGTTCTTTCTCATTGGGCTTTGCCACATGAGGGGCTACAGATTCTCTCTGAAGTCAGTGCATAGTCCTTGTATAAGTGCTTATTTTAATTACTAATTACTGGAGGAGAACATGCAGTACTATAATATTAAACAAAAGAGAGTGTAGTTTTCAGCTCTTGGTACCATATTTTAGGACATGTGACTGAAACAACTGAACAACAGCATCATCCAACCTAGTCCTTTCTGGGCCAGATGTTGCATCATCATCTTTAGGTTTGGACTAGGTAAATTTCTTTTTTTTTTAAATTTATTTTTAATATGTTTAGTTTTCAGCATTGATTTTCACATGCGTTTGAATTACAGATTTTCTCCCCATTTCCACCCCCCC
>JAQQSZ010006510.1:0-13573 GCA_028646595.1 Phalanger gymnotis
TGACTTTGTTGACTTCTTCTGGCTGTATGTTTTGGTCTTCTTTGTCACCAAAGAAGGACTCCAGAGTCTGAGACTGAATCTGGGTGTGTTTTTGCTGCCTGGCCATGTTCCCAGCCAACTTACTTAACCCTTGAGTTTTTCAGCGGGGTATGACTGCTTGTAGACTAAAGAGTTCTATGTTCCACACTTGGGCGGATGCACTGCCTCACCAGCACTCCTCCTTCCCTAAGAACCCCCAAACTGGACTGGGCTTAAATCTTCAGCAGGCTTTTCACTCCTGCTCTGATCTGCCACTTAATTCCTCCCACCAGGTGGGCCTGGGGCCAGAAGCAACTGCAGCTGTAGTTCTGTAGCTGCCCCACCTCCGCTGCCCCAGTGGCAGTAGCCGAATGGCAAACTCCGTCCTGTCCCGCAGCTTTTCCCACTCACCTTCTCTGTTGTCTTTGCTGTTTGTGGGTTGTGAGGTCCGGTAAATGCCACAGCTCAGTAATTCAGGATGCTAGGGCACTCTCCGCTCATCAACTAGTCTGGTCGGTCTGCGCTGCGCACGCTGGGCTCTGCTCAGCTCAGCTCCCCTCAGCTGGGAGCTGGGAGCTCTGTATGGGACAGACCTTACCCAGAGACCATCCAGGCTGTCCTGGGCTGGAGCCCTGCTTCCCTCTGCCACTTTGTGGGTTCTGCAGCTCTAGAATTGGTTCAGAGCCATTTTTTTATAGGTTTTTGGAGGGACTTGGTGGGGAGCTCATGCCAGTCACTGCTTTCCAGCCACCATCTTGGCTCCACCCCCACCCCTTTCATTTTTGATACTAGTAATTTGTTTTTTTTTCTTTTTTTTTAAGAAGAATTAACCAGTGGTTTATCTATTTGATTTTTTTCATAAAACTAGCCTCTAGTTTTATTTATTAGTTCAATGATTTTCTTACTTTCAATTTTATTAATCTCTCATTTGTTTTTCAAGATTTCCAATTTAGTATTTAATTAAGGATTTTTCATTTGTTCTTGTTCTAGTTTTTTTTTTAATTGCATGCAAATAGAGATATAAATTTTACCCTAAGTACCTCTTTGGTTGCATGCCATAGATTTTGGTATGTTGTCTCATTGTTATCACTTTCTTCAATGAAATTATTGATTATTTCTATGATATGTTCTTTGACCCACTTGTGGTTTTTTTAGGAATAGATTATTTAATTTCCAATTAATTTTTAATCTCTTTCTATCATCCATTATTGAAAGTATTTTTATTGCATTATGATCTGGAAAGGATGTGTTTACTGTTTCCGATTTTCTACATTTGCTTGTGAGGTTTTTGTGTCCTAATACATGTCAGTTTTTCTGTAGGTGCCATGTACTGCTGAGAAAAACATATATTACCTTCTATTCCCATTCAGTTTTCTCCAGAGATCTATCATATCTAACTTTCCCAGAATTTTATTCACCTCCTCAACTTCTTTCTTGTTTATTTTTAAATTAGATTTATATAGTTCTGAGAGGGGAAAGTTGAGGTCCCCCACTAGTATAGCTTTATTATCTATCTCCTCCTGTAACTCATTCAATTTCTTTAAAAATTTAGATTCTATACTATTTGGTACATATATATTTAGTATTAATATGACTTCACTGTCTATGGTACCTTTCAGCAAGTATAGTTTCCTTCTTTGGAACTTTTAGATAAATTTTTGAAATTAGATCTATTTTTACTTTGTCTGAGATCATGATTGCTCCCCCTGCTTTCTTTGCTTCAGCTGAAGCATAATAGATTCTGCTCCAGTCCTTTACTTTTACCCCATGTGTATCTCTGTACTTCAAATATGTTTCTTGTAAACAACATATTGCAGGATTTTGGTTTTTAATCCATTCTGCTATTCATTTTGATTTTATGAGTGAGTTCATACCATTCACATTTATAGTTGTGATAACTAAATGTGTATTTTCTTCCATGCTATTTTTCATTCTCTTACGCCCCACCTTTTTCCTCCTCACAAATGTTTTACTTCTAATCACCCCTTCCCCTTATATTTTCCCTTTTATCAGTTCCCCTACCCCTTCTATTATCCCTCTAATAGGGTAAGACAGATTTCTATATCCAACTGAGTATGTATGTTATTCCCTCTTAAACTCAACTTTGATGAGAGTAAGGTTTAAGCTTTGTGCCTCCCACCCTATCTTCCCCTTCATTACAATAGCTCTTTCAGAAGGACAAACACAATCTGTGAGTAGCCTCTCCCTCCCCCCCTCCCCTTCCCCGTCCCCATTCCCCCCTCTGTCTCTCTTTCTTTTTCCTTCCCCCTCCCCTTCCTCCTCCCTCTCTCTCTCTCTCCCTCTCCTTCTCCCTTTTCCTCTCCCTCTCCCTCTTATGCCCAAAGGAAGGTACATTTCAATGGCTGAAGGCTATCTCCTTAACTTTTGGTTTACTGGCTAGATTTCTTTCTCAAAAACCAAGCCTTAAACCCAGTTCACTCTGGAGCTCATAGATTAGACAATAGGTCCCTGCCCTCCTAGTACATAGTGAATGTAAATACTAAATAGTAACTTTCTCTTTTGACCAGGAACCCTGAGGGTCTTCCCAGTTTGATTTCTTTTCTTTTTTTGAGTTTTGATTAAAGGGGCCATCCCTTGATTAACTTCTTAAGGAGGCCTATTCACTGAATGGGTGTTACCTCACTCAAAGTGAAAACCTGAAAAGACCTTAGCCTGAAAGGGCCAGGGTCTCCCAATGAATCCTGGGCCATCTCCAGTCATCCTGGTGAATATCAGGCCACTGGACTCAGATGGCTCTGGAGGAAAAAGTGAGGCACAGCCCTCCCTCCCTTAAATCAAAGTCAAATGCAAGTCATGTCATCATTTCCCTGATGTCATGGTCCTCTTTGAGAATGAAGGACAAACACAACAACCAACAATGTGGAATAATTTGCCCTATTCAATCTCTCTCCTACTTCTTCTTCCAGTGCCATTTTCTTTCTCACCCCTTTATTTTGTTTTTCTGGGTTATCATCCCATCAAAGTCACCTTATACCCACACCCTCTTGTCTACATATACTCCTAATTTTTCTTATAGTAATAAGATTTTTAAGAGTTACGAATATTATCTTGCTATATAAAAATATAAACAGTTTAACCTTATTGAATTTTTTAATGTTTTCTCTTGTTTCTTTTTTTACTTTTTTATGTTTCTCTTGAGTCTTGTAGTTGGAGGCCAAATTTTTTATTGAGCACTGGTCTTTTAATTAGAAATGCTTGAAAGTCCTCTATTTTGCTAAATGTCTATTTTTTCACCTGAAAGATAATATTCAATTTTGCTGGGCTGGTGAGTGTTGGTTGTAATCCAATTATTTTGCTTTCTGGTATATCATATTCCAAGCCCTCCAGTTCTTTAATGTGGAAGCTGCCAATCCTGTGTAATCCTGACTGTAGCTCCACAATATTTGAATTATTTATTTTTGGCTGCTTGCAATACATTCTCCTTGATCTGTGAATTTGGCTATGATGTTCCTGGGATTTTCCATTTTGGATCTCTTTCAACTGGTGATCAGTGGATTCTTTCAATTTCTATTTTGCCCTCCAGTTCTAATATATCAGTGCAGTTTTCTTTGATAATTTCTTGAGATGTTGTCCAGGATTTTTTTTTCATGATAGCTTTCAGGTGGTCCAATAATTCCTGTATTATCTCTCCTGGATCTATTTTCTAGGTCAATTGCTTTTCCAATGAGAAATTTCACATTTTCTTCTATTTTTTTACTTTTTAAATTTTGTTGTATCTTATTTTGTTGTCTCAGAGAGTCATTCATTTCCATTTGTTCAATTCTAATTTTTAAGGAATTATTTTCTTCATAAGCTTTTGTACTTCCTTTTCCATTTGGCCAATTCTATTTTTTAGGGCATTATTTTCCTCAGTAAATTTTTGTGTATCTTTCCCTATACTACTGACTTATTTTTCATGATTCTCTTACATTACTCTCATTTCTTTTCCCAATTTTTCTTCTACTTCTCTAATTTGCTTTTTAAAATTCTTTTTAAGCTCTTCCAGGAATTCTTTTTGGGCCCGAGACCAAATTACACTTTTCTTTGAGGCTTCATATGTAGTCATTTTGACACTGTTGTCCTCTTCTAAGTTTATGCCTTGATCCTCCCTATCGCCATAGTAATTTTCTACAGTCAAGCTCTTTTTTGATTTTTACTCATTTTTTTCTGACTTTTTTTGTGACTTGGTGTTTTTATGTGAGAATTGGGCTCTGGTCCTGCACTGCCCCAAGCTTTTTGTGCCAGAGCTCTGGGTCTTACTGTTGTCTTTCACTGGGTTTCAGGGCTTAGTTGCTTGCTTTCTCTGGAGGATAGGCTTCCCTTCTGGCTTGTACTGGGGACTGGGGCCTCCCTGTTAGCTTCCCATGGGTGTGGGGCTAAGCTGCCGGCTTGCTCCAGGGGTGGGGCCCTGTTGCTGAGTTGCTCTGGATATAGTGTCTTTTCTGCTGGTAGGCCCCAGGGCAGGGCCTCACCACTGGTCAGCAATGGAGTCCAGGCTTCCCTGGTAACCCATATTAGGGGTGGGGTTACTGGGGTGGCGCTTTGCTGTGCTACACAGACTTTTCACTTGTCCAAGGGACTGTTGACTTACAAGAGAGTGGGGCCTCACTGGTGAGCTGCCCCAGGCTTGGAGCCTTGCTGCAGACCCCCTGCTGTGAGACTGGCTGCTACTGTTGCTCTTGGATCTCACTCCCCCCTAAACTAGAGAGACAGAACTTTCATTCGGGGCTGGTAAGCTTCTTTCTTGCACCTGGATCATTTCTGAGGCAGTTTTCTAGTTGTTTGGAGGGCAATTTGGGAGGACTTCAGAGGGTTCCTTCTTCACTCTACCATCTTGGCACTGGAAGACCACCTCTTAATTTTTTATTCAAATCCTATTCTAGAGTGGCAATTACCATTATTTTTCAGTCCTAAAGAGATAAGGATTGCTAAAGGGGCTAGGGATGGACCAAGTCATTCCAAAGAGCCCTTAGTTATTCCTCATTCAGTGACGGGGTCATTTTCCCATAGGCCACTTATTACCATTTTAACTTTCTCTGGTGCCATCACACAATGTTGCAGTTTTAGACATAAGATTTTGGCTAATGTGCTACCTCAGGGTCAAAGAAATAGAAGAGGAGTGTCTATTTTGTAAGTTGACATAACCCAAAAGAAGACAGCCCTGTAGTGGAGCCATACTGTCCATGGGGCATAGGGAAACCACTCTCTAGCAGAAAGGACTCTTATTTATTTAATCTGATGCTGCCTATTCATGCCCTGCTCCAGACTACTTACCCTTCAGCAATGCAGCATTTCACATGCAAAACCTACCTATCATCTCATGCCCACAGTAAATCACAATGCATTATTTGATATATTTACAATGAAGAGGACTTGATATGTTAATAACAACAATACACTCATAATGTATTTTTCAATCTGAATTAATTTTGCAGCTAATTCTAGCTACTGAATGTCTTCATTTAAAATATACATATATATGTATATTGTTTGGTATTTTAATTAGGCCCAAAGGAATATATTTGCAAATTTTGGTACACTTCATTTGTTATATTAATGAAAAGGCACATTAAATCAAGTTTCATGTGGATATTTCATTATGTACACTGCTCTTACATGTCACTAAAAGAGATTTATATTAGAGGCTGTAACCACAAATAGCCACCATGGACACACTGCTCATTTAAAATTTAAAATTTTGTTTTAAGGTGCTGAAAAACAAAACACCCCACTGTTTACCAAGTACTACAAAAACTGCCTCACTCAGCCATGGATTGGGGTGTGCTGTGGATCAGAGCTAGTTCTGACAAAATTGGGAGGTATACCACCCCCTGTACCCCCGGCAGTTACATCTTGCCTTTCTCTGTATTTTCCTTCGTGAGGTATCCTCTTGTAGGGAATGTAGTAAGCACTTCAAATTCATGAAGGTCATACTTGAGCAGAAGGTAAGATATGTGTGAGTAACTTTGTTGTCTCTTCATTTGGATCCTTGAATGACCTAGAACCTGCTTCTTCGTGCACTGTCCCCTCCCCACCTTTCATTACCCCCCAACAGGGAATTCTCTGAAAAAGTCTCTTTTTGGCATACAGACAATTTGAGGATAGCTATAAAAGAATTGGATGCATGCATGCATGCACACATGCATGCACACACACACACATACACACATACACAAAGAGAGTAGAGTTGGCTACTAAAAAAGGCAGGGTGAAGGTTTATAAGAAATGCAGCTCTAACAGATGCTTGCTCCCACTGCATATGCATGCAGAGCCCCTTCTAAGGATAATTGTTTTAATAACAATAATCGTCATAAGACTAATGATAGCTGACATTTGTATAATGCTTTAAGGTTTGAGAAGTTCCGTGCATACCTTATGATATGAGTCCTATGACAACATTGTAAACTAGCTAGCTGTTATTATTATTGCCACCTGACAGATGAGGAAATAAAGGCTCAGAGAGATGTTCAAGCCCATAAGAGGCAGGTTGGTGTAGTAGAAAAGGGACTGAACTTGGAACCACAAGAAACTGAGTTTGAATCTCATCTCTGCTACTTACCATCTACATGACCTTGGGCAAGTCACAACCTCCCTGGTCTTCAGTTTCCTCACTTGTAACGTAAAGGGGTTGGACTCAATGACTTCTAGGCTTCCTTCCATCCCTAGACCTACGATGCTCTATTGTGTCTTGCCCATAATCATACAGCTAGAAATGATTAGAAAGGGGGATTCATTTCCTCTCTATGTGACTTCAAGATCAATGAGCTTTTCCTACTGCCATACTTTGCTTCTCCATTGAACCTGGAAGAAGGGTTAGCATTTAGATAACCAACAGATTTGGGTTTTGCTGGCTTTTTAAAAACTTCTGGTTGATCAGTGTTTCTATAGGGAGTGGGGCAGTAGATTGGTTAATCAGTCACAGCTATGAACAAGGCTTTGTCTCCCTTCCACAAGCTATGGCGCGATTCAGAAGCTGGACAGCACCTTCTATCTACATTGAAATAACAGAAAATCTCTAACTGCTTTCAACCCTTCTCTCTTTTCCAGGTCCATAGTATCTCTGAATCAGTGCTCTCAAGGTCATCCCTCATTTCCTAATACCCTTTCAAAATCTGATCTCAGATATCACACACACACACACACACACACACCTTCTGACACACACACCAACACTTACATGACTGATAAGTGTCCCTACCCCAAGGTCTTTTTTTTTTAATTTTAACAAGAACAAAAGCTAAAAGGATGTATTTCTGACATGCAACAACTGATTCGATTTTTTTAAAGCATTGTTTTAGCATTTGCTGTGTGCCAGGCTCTATGATAAGTGCTGGGGATACAAAGATAAAAAAACAAAGAAACAAAAAAAATTTTTTTAAAACCAAGGCAGTTCTTACCTTTACTCTTGGCTACTTTCTCACCAGCCCACCTTGCCCCATTATGTTTGTGCCTTTTTCCATCCATAATCAAATCAGTACTGCCAACACTACTGAAAAGTCCATCAATTTAATTCCCTATGACTTCATTCACTATCAATTTAACTTTCTAAACTTAAGTAGCCTTCCTCTGACCCCTACTACCTATTTCTGTCATACCCTGATCCCCTACTAGAATGTAAGCTCTTTGAAGGTAAGGACTGTCCGAGTGCTCAGCACCGTGCTTGGCTCATAGCAAGCACTTATTATATACTTTTTAATTCTCCATTCAGTATCCTTATATTCTAAAAGGGGGAAACAATCCACATAGGGGAGTGGTGGGCAACGGAAGGGGCTTTTGATTTGAGATGTCACAGGAATGGTGGCTGGAAAAATAGGCAGTCATAGTCAGTGGAAAGGAAAAGATTGGGAATCCCTTTGGAATCATAATAAGCAATGATCCAGGTGTAAGAAGTTCTTCTCTTGCTCTTCTAATCCTTTCACACAACACCCCCAAGTACGTGAACACACACACAGAATGACAGATCAATGTTCACTATTTCTTGCTGTTAATAGAGAGCCTCTCTAAAGTGGGTGCCAGCCTTACCTTCTGAATATGGGCGTCCACTGCAACAAGAGTTCTGCCACACCCCTACCTCAACAAATAAAGAGGAAGAATGGCATAGTGGATAAGCGGAGTCATGAAGACCTGGGTTCAAGTCTTGCCTCTCGTGGGTGTGACTGGCTGTGTGACCTGGCAAAGTATCTTGACCTCTCAATTCTACAGGTAATTCTCTAAGACTCTAAGCCGAAGAGCTGGTGTCAGCCCACACTGGTAAAAGGAGGGTCCATTTCCAGAGTTACCCAAACCAATGAAAGCACAGGTCCTGGTTTTTTTTTTAAAGCCCTGCCAAACTACTGTTCAATAGCTGCATTTAGGAAGATAAAACTATCTCTAACAAAATCCAAACAGCAAAAGAGGTGACTTACAACTATACTGTGGCACATTCCGTGTGCGTTTAGTCCATAAATGTTAATGCCCATTAGACACGTCCCAGCACTAAATTTCACTTGAAAGTTTATGTGCAGTTAATTTTAAATTTCCCAACTCTGCTTTCATTGGTGGGCTTCAAGCAACACATACAGACATGTGATTGGGGTGGGGGGGAGTTGAGGGAGACTACCCAGCCTCTAGCTAATTTCCCAAGGGTCTTCATGTGAAGTGACTTGAAGACTTTCCCATCTCTTGATCTTAGAAAAGAGATGGGAACTCAACAAAGGATAAAATCATGTGCATATCACCTATCCTTTCTGTTTCTTCACCTTAATTTTTAACCTTCCTCATGTCCATTTTGAAAAGAACAGTAGAATTTAGTGGAATTCAGTCAGGGATTGATAATG
Source organism: Phalanger gymnotis (assembly GCA_028646595.1). Taxonomy (NCBI): domain Eukaryota; kingdom Metazoa; phylum Chordata; class Mammalia; order Diprotodontia; family Phalangeridae; genus Phalanger; species Phalanger gymnotis. Next base: position 8,835 of record JAQQSZ010006510.1, read on the forward strand.
AAATGGTAAAAACTCAATAGAGACTTTGAAAAGAAGAGTATTGAATAAATATGCCCAAGGCTAATGACTTTTGACTCACAATGGCAATATGGGAATAGGGGAAGGCTTATCGGTGTTTTGGGAATAATCATAGGCTCACATATTTAGAGCTAGGAATGATCTTAAAGGCCATCTATCTGGCCCTACCACCTCATTTTAGAAATGAGAAAACAAGGAGAGAGAAGGTAAAAGGCTCACCCAAAGTCACACAGGTAGTGAGAGAGGAAGGCTTAAACCCAGGTACTCTGACTCCAAAGTCAGACTCTTTCCTTTGTACCACCCTGCCTTTCTGTATTAAAATAATGTTAAACATAATAATAATGAACATTTGCATGTCATATAGAGGTTTACAAAACAGTTTGCATGTATTATTTCATTTGAGCCTCACAACAACCTAGTGAAGTAGATGCTATTGGTATCCTTATTCTACAGATGAGGAAACTATGCCTGAGCTGACCATGGTCCTAGAGCCAGTATCCAAGGTGGGATTCAAATCCAGTTCTTCCTGATTCTAAACACTTTTTCCATTATATCATTCTGCATGATAGAGAGATAATAGGTAGTAAAGCAGGAGAAAAGAGGTGGACGAAGCATGACTTCAGGGACAAAGGTGGCATTCCATTATAAACGCCTCATTTACCACTAAGATATAGACAAACATGAGCAACTCCCAAGAAAAGCATGATTAAAGGGGCCGCAAGGACAGATTTATAAGGAAGGATGCAGCAAATTAAATATACATAACTTCTCTAAATGAAGACTAAGGCGGTAGGGATGGCCATTCAAATATCTATAGGATATTTAGGCAGGAGAGGAATTATTTAGCAGGATGCAATTATAACTAGAAAGGATGGGGTTTGTTAAGAAAAGTTGATGATAACCATCAAGCAAAACTTCAGGATTCTCAAGATCCCTTGGCTAACGGAATCCTTCCTCATAGGAACGTTGTTATTCTTTTCTACTAGACACTGGATACACTAGGGAGCTCATTCTGAGGACATAGACATCAGGTAGCCCAATACCATGGACCTTTCCAATTTCTGCCATATGTGGTTTACCAAAAAAGAAGACTAGGAATAATAGAAATGTAGCTGGATGTTCTCCCAAAGAAAAACCTAATTCTGTTAAGTAGCCTTGTTCATGGAAGCAAATCTGCTGTTAGTGAAATAGACAAGTAGAAGAAAGTTTGTATTCAGGCTGCTTCTCACATATAGGATTCTCAGGTTCCCTGGCCAGAGTCCTCAGGGTGCCCAGGTCTCTCTTGTTAGAGGCAAGGGATCTGATAAGTCACTAACAGTTTGAACAAGGTAAGGCATCCTTCTTCCTCTTTATTTTTCTTTTTTTTTATAGGAGATTTTTATTCATGCTGTGAGAGCATTTTATTCATTCAATTTATTCATTTATTCCAAAGGAGAGATGACATCTCACCATGAATATGGCTACTGTTAGCTTGGAGGGACTCACCTCTATTTCAGAACTATGACTGAGGTTTGGGGATCTGTCCAGGCATTGTACCTAGACTCAATCAATCATTAAGCATTTATTAATTCCTATTATATGTCAGTCAATCAACAAGCATTTATTGAATGCTAGGGACTGTATTAAGTGCTAGGGATATGAAGAAAGGCAAAAACACTACCTGCCCTCACAGGCTTTGAGCTCATATTCTAATGGAGGACACCATGCTAGAAACTGGAATATAAAGACAGAAAACAATAATTTCCTTTCCTTTAAGGAGCTACAGTCTGTTGGAGGTAAACATATATAAGTATGTATCCCAGAGTTTAGGGGACCTATAGAGTTAGGTTCAATTCTGAGGGGGGCCTGACCCCAAAGAAGGGGTTGGACTCTTCTACTCTCTTCCCACCCCAAAGTAACCCCAAGGAAAACAAGGGTTTGGTTTCTCCCAAAACACAGATATTGGGGTCTCTTTTTAGAAAGGTACTAAATGTACAACATGAGTATCAGGTATAGGACAGCTATTTATTTCCTATGCCACATAATCTGCATAAGATGTAAAGGATACATGAAGAAATATAGAAAACATGTAAAATACCCTGTTGTACTCATTAGTCTCCTCTGAAATGATGGGACCATGGAAGAAACCTTTCTCTTGACACCTCCACTGTCCAAAGCACTTCTCAAATCTGGATCTCCTGGCTAGCTAGCTAGGGCATGGCTTTCTGTAGTTCTTCAGCCCCAAGGTGATCCTGGCAGCAGTTGTATTTTCTTCCAAGAAGTCTATTATGGACGAAATCCTCTGCCCTCCTCCTGGCTCTCTGTGCTCAGGTAAGGAAACAGTAAGGCAGAATATGGCAGGCAGGGACTTGAAGTTGTCTGCCTGGGCAAGCATCTTCCTGCAGCAATGTACTTATGCTATTAACCACTAGTGAAGCCAGATGGGGCTCATGTGGTTCCATAAGTTCTGTTGTACTCTCAGGATCTCTACAGAAGAGAGGCAAAAGGGAAATCAATCACTCAACCAATATGCATTTATTAAGCACTTACTCTGTACCCAGTGCTGTGGGTACTAAGACAAAAGTGGGACAGTTCTTATGTGAAAGAGTTTACATTGTAGTGGGGAGTTACAACATGCTCATAAACAGGATAAGATATGTGCGAAATAAACCCAAAGTCATGGGGCAGGGTGTTAACAACTGAGGGGGAATCAAGAAGGGTGGTTTAAAGAAGGTATCATTTGAGGTGAACCGTGAAGGGAGCAGGAAGTCCCAAGAAGCAAAGAAGAGCAACGTGTTCCAAACATTGAAGAGAGTGGGAGACAATGCCATGTACAAGGAACAAACAGTTTGGCTGGAGTGTCAAATGTTTGAGGGCAATAATGTTTGGAATGAGGTTCTGGCCCATTCTCAGGGCATCTCAGATGGTATTTCCACATGGAGGACACTAAGTAGATGCTTTTGGGAGAATCATGATGACATGGAAAGCAAATATCTTGGAGAATCAGTGGCCGTAACTGTAAGTGGTGTAACTAGGGATGGAGGGAGGATGGTAGAGAGCTTTCCCTAGATCCTCCATTTGAGGAAGGCACCAGGCAGCCATTTCTTCATTTCCCATCTAACTGTACTCCTTTGGACTTCATCATGCTCAGGTACTTTCTCCTCTTCCCTACTTTTCAACTTCCTTTTATATGTTGTCTTTATCTACTAGATAGTGAATTCTTCGAGGGCAGGGACTGTCTTTTGCCTTTCTTTGTATCCTTAGCACTTAGTGCAATGCCTAGCTTAATAAATGTTTATTGACTGACTATTGACTAATTCTGGTTGGCTAACTACATGCTTAGGAGGAGCTTTTTTTTTCTATTCACTGCATAGCTAAAATTATTGTCATCTTCAAAATGGTCTTAGCCTTGGCCATCTTTTTGCTTTGTTGTCTTCATCTACACATTATTGGTGTCACACCATCTGGTGAGAGACTCTGCTATAAGGGGAAAGGCCTCAGGGCCTTTGTCTCCTCGAGGCTCCAATATCCCTCAAGAAATGGGCCTCTATCTTTGGGATTTTCACTTTTTCTTTTCCATTCTAGGTGCAGTGAGTAGAGTTTCTAACCTTGGTCTGGAGCTTGAGGCACAAGAATCTAGGAGTTAGAATACAGGCTTCATGTTGCCACATATCCCAAGGAGTAAGGAGTGATGTTCAAGAGTGAACTTCAGGACTCCAGCCCAGTGGAAGGAATTACTAAGCAGGCATGTCACATCTGGACGTGATTGATGGAATCAATGTGATATAGGAGCTGAGCTAAATTATGAGCATAATCCCCTCCCAGAGATTGAGGTGGTGTAGGAGGAGACTGTGATCCTGGAGGTATTGAGGGGAATGTTTGTACATTTGTTCTTGCTATATCTTTAAAGTAAATATCGCTTTGTAAAAGCTAATCAAGGTTAAATGGTTAAAAGGAATTGCAATCTTTTTTTTAGTTGGTCCCCTAACAACTGGAAAACAGTGAGTGGGGTTCTCAAGTCAATGGCAATAGAGAGACACACCCAGTCTTGGAACTCTAAGGGGAAATTAAGTCTTCTTTGCTCTGGAAGATGTGGACCGGGGAGCAGAGCCAAGATGGCGGCTGGAAAGCAGGGAATAGCATGAGCTCCCCACCAAGTCCCTCCAAAAACCTATAAAAAAATGGCTCTGAACCAATTCTAGAACTGCAGAGCCCACAAAATAGCATAGGGAAGCAGGGCTCTAGCCCAGGGCAGCCTGGATAGTCTCTGAGTAAGATCTATCCCTCACGGAGCTGGAAGCGGAGCGGAGCAGAGCAGAGCTCAGCGTGGGCGGCGTGGACCAACCAGACCAGGAGCTGGGTGGAGTGTGCCCTAGCACCCTGAATCAGTGAGCTGTGGCAGTTACCAGACTTCTCAACCCACAAACACCAATGACAACAGAGAAGGTTAGTGAGAAAAGCTGTTGGGGACTGGGATAGAGTTTGTGGTTTGGCCACCACCCCTGGGGCAGCAGAGGTGGGGCAGCTACAGAACTACAGCTGCAGTTGCTTCTGGCCCCAGGCCCACCTGGTGGGAGGAATTAAGTGGTAGATCAGAGCAGGAGTGAAGAGCCTGCTGAAGATCTAAGTCCAGTCCTGGTTGGAGGTTCTTGGGGAAGGAGGAGTGCTGGTGTGGCAGAGCTGGCGCATCTCCCCAAGCTCGGAACATAGAACTCTGTACTCTACAAGCAGTCATACCCCAC
>JAQQSZ010006511.1:0-13573 GCA_028646595.1 Phalanger gymnotis
GGGAGGGAAGAAAATCTGGAACTCAAAATTATGTAGAACTGTTTGTTGCAATCTAAAAATAAAAAAATTTAAAAAAAAGAAAAGCAGATCAAAAAACCTGTGCCAGCGCCCTCCTGTGTGCTGGTTATTGGTCGAAAATACTGCTACACATGTCTAAGAAAGCAATTTATAAGAAGGGCTGCTACTGGCTAAAATCTTTCAACAAGGAAAAGAAAAATTTACCTAGTTTTGTTCTTTGTTTATAACAATAGTCAAGTCAAGCTGAGGAGAATTATTTTGTTTCTGCTTTTGGATTCAGGAGACTCATAGTCCATTTTTCATACCTTGCCCTACCATATGGAGTTTCTGTAAAGTGATTAAAGTAGAGCCCTGCTCTCTGAGAAAGGCAAGCATGGATGTTTGCTTGACTATACCATTAAGGCCACATGCATATTTGAGTGATAACTCCCAGGATTCTGTTTCCTCCCGCTAGACATCACATAGATCTTCATTTTCATGTTGTAATTCCTCTTTATTTTCTTTCTCCTTCTTTTATTTGTCTGGAGTGTAATCTGAACCATTTACTTTTGTGCCCACTAAAAGAGACATCTGGTCCTTTCACATCTGGAGTAGCCTATAGCTATTGTCTTACCCAAACAGCTTTTATTTGTTCTAATTGAGGCATTTCAATCCTGGCTAAGAGTTAAGTTTTCTGGGCAAATCCTAGAAAGGCTGTGTTTTTCACTGGTATTTTTTTTTCACATCTAGAAGATACTGGGAAGAGCAGGGGCACCTGGACTGATGGAGTTGTACTGAGACGTGATGCTGTACAATGATAGATGTCAGGTGTATTTGAGCAAAGACAACATCTCCCAATAACTCTGAATCTCTAAGCTTTAAAGCTCAGTTCATGTGCCATCTCCTCCATGAGACCTTTTCTTTTCTTTTCTTTTCTTTTCTTTTCTTTTCTTTTCTTTTCTTTTCTTTTCTTTTCTTTTCTTTTCTTTTCTTTTCTTTTCTTTTCTTTTCTTTTCTTTTCTTTTCTTTTCTTTTCTTTTCTTTTCTTTTCCTTGTTTGTTTTTGGAAGAGGGAAGGCAGGGCAATTGGGGTTAAGTGACTTGCCCAAGGTCACACAGCTAGTAAGTGTGCCAAGTGTCTGAGGCCGGATTTGAACTCAGGTCCTCTTGACTCCAGGGCCGGTACTCTACTCACTGTGCCACCTAGCTCTCCCTACCTTACTTTTTAAATGTGTAAACTTGATTTTCCAAAATAATATGTACAGTCTTTGAGGGAGTAAACATTTTCTTTTAGTTTGTGATCTTGGACAAATATTGACCTAGTTACTTTCTATGGCTCTTCCAGTTGTAAATCTGTGGTCCTGTGACCAAAGAGCGCATTAAGAGTTCTTTGCTGCTTGCCAGGAACACCTATATATTTCATGTCCTTTCTTCCTTTGCCCTCTTCCTTCCTTCTTCATTCCTTTTTTTCTTCTCCCGTGAATCTCAATACCAGCTCTACAGGTAGGCTGAGAGTAGTCAAATGTAATGCAAAAAGGCATATGTGTGATTTGTCCTTCGTTCTCAAAGAGGACTGTGCCATCAGGGAGATGATGACATGACTTGCAATTGAGTTTGATTTAAATGCGGGAGGGCTGTGCAAAGTCACCAGCCTTACTTTCTCCTTAAGAGCCATCTGGGTCCAATGGCCAGATATTGATCACGATGACTGGAGATGGCACAGCATGCAAAAAGGCAAGGTTTTCCTGGGCATTACATAAAATTAATTCTATAGTCACTACAAATGCTACACCCCCTTACTCCACATCCAGTTGAAGGATATTTCAGAGAAGCAATGGTTACCAATAGAATGTGAAGCTTACTTTATACTCTTCTGAATAGAGTATGTGCTTCAAAAAGAAAATACCAAGGTTTATCAAAGGACAGGAAGAAAATGTACACAAGGCAATTTTAAATATAAAAGAACACTAACTTAGGGGATCAGGCAGACTTTATAGAGAAGGTGCCACTAGAACTGAACCTTGAAAGAAGACAAAGACTGTGAGAGACGTGTGAGAGGGAGTACATTCTGGGCATGGAGATCTCCTGCCTGTAAAAAGCTCTGAGATGTAATGTTCCTTTCAAAGAAGGTGAGAAGAAAGGAAAGAGTAGGTAGAAGCCAGATTATGAAGAGGCTTAAATGCTAGGCTAAGGAATTTTTATTTTGTCCAGGGGTAAAAAAGACAGCCACTAATGTTTTTTGAGCTGGAGAATGACTTGGTCAGACCTATGCCTTAAGGAGATTATTTTGGAAGTTCTGCAGAAGATGAATGGGAAAGAGGAGTGACTAGAAGCAAGGAGACCAATTAGGATACTCTCACAATAATCTAGGTGAGAGGTGATAAAGACTTAGAATTAGGATGGTTGTTATGTAAGGGGAGAGGCATCTGGTGGCTCAGCAAATAGAGCACTGGTCCTGGAGTCAGGAAGACCTGAGTTCAAATCTAGCTTCAGATACTTCCTAGTTGTGTGTCCCTGGGTAAGTCACTTAACCTCTGCTTGCCTGACAAAATGGGTCCACTTTATCCACTGGAGAAAGGAATGGCAAGCCACTCCAGGATCTTTGCCAAGACCTTAAATGGGATCACGAAGAGTCAGACATGACTAAAACAAGTGAACAACAACATGTAAGTAGTTAAATGGTGATAGAATTTACAAAACTTTGCAACAAATTAGATATTGGGAGAGAGAGCATGAGGGGAGAGTGACAAATCAAGACTGGCTATGAGATTGGGAACCTGAAAGGATGTTGGTGCCAAAAGAAATAGAGACATTTGGAGATGTGGTAGATTTAGAGGGGGGATGAGGGTGAATTTTATTTTGGACACATTAAATTTGCAATGCCTATAGGATATCCTGATGGAGGCGTCCAGCAGGCAATTGTTGATTCAGGGCTAGAGTTCACGAGAAAAATTGGGGCTCACTATGTTGATTTGGAAGTCTCCTGCATGGATATGATAATTGAACACGGAAGATCCATAATTCATCAAGAGAGGATACAAAAGAGCAAGTCGAAGAGGGTTCAGGACATGAGTTTTTGGGAACTCTCATGGCTAGGAGGTAAGAGAGAGATGAAAGTAGATGTAAGAATGTTCACCTAGGTAAGGCAGCTAAGATAAAATAATATCACAGAAGCCAAGAGAGGAAGCAGCATCAAAAGTTGCAAAGAGGTGAGGTAGGATGAGAACTGAGAAAGGATAGACCTTTGGATTTAGTAGAATTGAGACACTTGGTAAACTCTGAGAGAACAATTTCAGTACTGAATGATGGAGTTGGAAACTGGAGTATAAGGGGTTGAGAAATAAGGAAACAGACTTAAGGAGTATCCTTTGTTCTCAGAAAGGACCAATGACATCAGGAAGGTGATGTCTTCACTTGCAAGTGAATTGGATTTAAGTGAGGCAAAGCTGTACTAAGTCATCAGCCTCATTCTCTCCTCTTGAGTCATTGGAGTCCAGTGGCAGGACATAGGTCAAGTCAACTTGAGATGGCCCTGGATGCAATGGGAGACCTTGGCCTTTTTTGGGTCTTTCCCAGGACTTAGTTTGTCTGAGGCAAAGCCCATTCAGTAATTAAAGGTTAGGCAACACATGAGGCAAAACATTGTCTTTCTTTGCTTTCACAAAAAAATCAGTCTGGGAGGGGGAAGACCTTCAGAGTTTCTGGCCTGAACAGAAACAATTGCTAATTATACTCCAACTGGGGTAATAGCTTCTTACTGATTCCTATCTTAAAAGAGATGATGGATGAAATCCAAGTGGGTAGAAATGAAATAACCCTGAGTTGTATCTGACACCTAGAAATGAAGAATCTATGATACTCAAGCTTTGAGTTGCTGCTAGGAAGACTAATAGTTTTTTTTAACAGATTTTATTTATTTGTTGAATGCATAAAGATATGATTCTAGTTCGTAGCATAATAGATAATAAACATTTAGAATCTGAAGGGATCTTCTGGGTCATGAAATCCTATCCATTCATTTGACAAATGAGGAAATTGAAGCCTAGAAATATTAAGTGACTTATCCAGGGTCATGCAGATATTTTGTGGCATAGCTGGCACTAGAACCTAGGTTCCTTGACTCCACTGCAGTTAAATGACATTACTAAGAAGTTGTAACACCATGTACTTTCGGTTTTGAATTTATATGTGTTTCCATGTCACTAGGAATGAAATGCTTTGTGGACTCTTTTGTTCGTACGGACATATTTTAGCCCAGTTATATCTGCTGCCTCCCGTCTTGCTTCAGTTCCTGAGTTTCATTTCTCTATTCCTAAGTTTGAAGTTATAATTTCAAGTCAAGGAGGAAAAGATGAGATTAAGTAATCCAGTTGAGGCAATTATAAGGAAGGGAGAGTTGGAAAGAAGATAACAGCTGGGATACTTGGGGAGGCATCAGAGGGTAAAAGATCAAAAGTCTCAGTGAAAGAGAAGGATGAACCAAAGAGAGAGAGAGAAGAGATGTGAGGAGGAAGTAGACAGTGCAAAATAGAGAAGATATAGGTAATTGGAAAAGGACAAAAAGTCTGGCTCTTAAAAATGTATTCTACAGGGATAGAGGAAACTCTCTTAGAGCTTGGGAACCTTTTAGTTCATGTGCTGACAGCTGACGTTAGAGGGGAATTTCTGCTAGAAAGTCCTTTATGAGCCAAAAATGAACTCCTTACCATTGTCTTGGGGTGTGTGTGTTGGAGGTGGTGGTGCTGTGGGTGTGTGTGAAATCTTTTTCTGCATAGGCTAACATTTTGAGTATTTTTTGTCCAAGTTTCTTTTCTCAGTGGACCAAGTTGGACCATGTAAATTAGTTAGGAAGAAACATGGCCCCTGGGAATAAGGTCCTTAGAAGAGTGTTACCTATGGAACCTCTGAAGCAACTTATTTTGATATTTGGGTGAAGAAACAGTAACTACACAGAAAGCTATTTGAACTTTCTTTTTTTGTTGTTTTTTGCCATTCATTATTTTGGTTAAATAAAGCATTCCCATATTACCTGGGACTGAGAAACTGACGCTAATGGAAAGAAGCTGTCACAACTTGACATTAAAATCAGTTCTTTCCATGGTTCTGACAGTCCAATCAGAGTTCATATCTTGGGCTTGACCTTCCTAGAATTCTTTTCTTTTAAATGAGAGTTTTATTCATGCTTTGTATTTTTACAGTCATGTTTAGATATATTCCCCAATGACATTCTCTTGTAACAAAGAAACAGGTAAGCAAAAACAAATGACACCATGTCTGTATATGATAGCATATTCAGCACTCTGCATCCCTGGTCCCCACTATAACGTTAATGAGATAATAAGATCTTCCCCACCCATTAATAGGACTCATGTGGAACCCACTGAGGGAGGGACTTACCTAAGGAAGACCTTGCTTAGGGGGAGGTTTGCTTTTAGGATGGCTTTCACACCTTTTACTAATTTCTAATTAGGCAGAGTCACGAGGGTTGTGATGCCTTCTGGCTCTGAGAAGTGTATACATACTCTGAGTGGGTATTTTGCTTTGGGGGCTTGCTTATGAGAAGAATCTTGTAATTCCCTGAGTAGCCCTATGTTCAGAGCTCCCTACTGCTCAGATATAAAGGCTCTTTCAATTCAGTTGTAAATGTAAAGTGTATAGCAATATTGCTTTGATTCAGGCAGTCAGAGCCCTGTCTGTTGGTCTTTATGCTAATTTCTCCACTTGTATTTTCTCTGCTTGTACTTTTTCTGATGTTCAGCGTACTGACTTTTCCTCTGAACTAGTGAACGTAATTAAAAGTAGGGTTGTTAACCCCTTTTTGAGCAGTCTTTCTGAGTAAAGCAGATAGAAGAACCGGTGCCAGCAGTCATCCTGGGTATGCTGGTGTGGCAGCCGCTATACTCACCTCCTCAAGGAGAAGAGGGAGGACCGGCATTCTTTCCCAAAATCAAAAAGTCAACCATCTTTGTATGAAGAATAATCTTAAAGAACAGCTGCTTTGCTATAGGCAGCAATTTAGCCTGCCTGTTGTATCTGTAACAGTTCAGATCTTCAGGCCACAGTCCAGGCTCCACCTGACAGCAGCTCTGCTAAGTCTAGATATAGTTTTGAAGCTGAAATATCAGCTTCTGAAGTGCTGAACTCACAAATGAGAACTTATAAAGCATGGGCAAATGTTAGTTCATTGCAGCATCGTTGGAGGGCCTGCTACTTACTATGGTGGGCTGATTTTCTTCTTGTTGACTGTTATTACTACTGATAACCAGAATGATAACATTTAAAATATTTTTCCTTTCAGTATTTTAATTGCAATTAAACATTTATTAAGTTGCTAGTCTACCCCATGCTGTATACAGATCACAAAACTGGTTCATTGCTCTTGTGGATCCTGTATCCATACATATAAATATACAAGAAAATTTGATTTATTTGTTTTATAGAATTGCTGCAACATTCTCACATCTGAGTTGGTTTATTCTGATTCAGAAATCCTATTATGTGTTGTCTCTCTGCTTTTAGAGTAAGTTAATAAGTTATTTTCCAATCATGCAATCCATCAGCAAGCAATTGTTATATTCCTACCACATGCCATGAACTGTGTGAGACACTAGGAATTCAGAGACAAAAATGAAACAGTTCCTATACTCAGGGACCTTGAATTCTGTCAAGGGACACAACGTATACACATAGAAGTTTTATAAAATATCAACAAAATATATGTAAGGGAACATTTTGGGGGTTGGGTGTGTGAGGTGCCAGCGACTGTGGGGATCAAGAAAGGCCTCATGTAGGAGGTGGCAATGCTATAAAACCTATACCTAGGATGGCCTTGTAATAGGTTAAGTAGGTAACCACTAACCTGGTAAGATTTCAGGGAGCTGCAAAAACCTCATGTTCCCAAATAATTTCTTCTTCTGCTTGAGATATGTGTAAAAGGTCTTTAACTCAGGGCTCCACAAATTTGATTTGGACCCCATGAGCCAACCCACAAATCGAGCATCCATCCAGATTATTTTTGAACTTTCAGGAATTTGTTTGAAGGAAGGTTAGAAACAAGTTTACATGCTACCCATGAATATTATCAATATTTCACATATGTAGATTTTCCTTCTTGACTTATTGGGAAGGGGATTGCCATTGCCCCGCATGACCAATGATTTTCTCAACTTTCAGAGGAAAAGCAAAGTGAGATGAGGATCCCAAACTATTAGAGGCCTGCTGACATGCTAAGAGTTTCTTGCCTAGATTTCCTCTCCTCTTTCCCAATCCCTCCATTCCTCTTGATGGTATGGAGAGATGAAGAGAAAGCAATCAGTTCTCCATCCTGAGCAAGCCAGAGACAGGGACATTTCCAGCTTCCACCCCTAAGCTCCTTTTTCTTACAGACGCTTCTCACTTTCATGTACCTTTTCTATGCTTCCTATAGATTGTAGCCAGGGCAAAGATCCTAGGGCTGAATAAATAGTGAAATTCCTTACCTGTTTAGCCTACCTTAAGTGAGTACCTAATAAGTACCAAGATTAAATTTCTAAGGGCTTTGACAACCCTCCTCTTGACAGAGGAGAAAAACATTTTATTCTATTGTTAGAGTTAAAACTGGGTAGCTAGGTGGTGTAGTGGGTAGAATGCTGGGCCTAAAGTCAGGAATACCTGAGTCCAAATCCAGCCTCAAACACTTACTAGCTTTGTGACCCTGGGCAAGTTACTTAATGCTGTTTGCCTCAATTTCCTCATTTGTAAAATGAGGTGGAGAAGGAAATAGCAAGCCATTCTAGTATCTTTGCTGACAAAACCCTAAATGAGGCCTTAAAGAATGAGGCACTACTGAAATGACTGAACAACAGCAACAGGGGATGAAACTGAAGGTGCAGTAACACATTTATATAAAGGAATGTCTAAGAGTTTGGCCATGTCACCGTCAGGACCAGAATATAGGTGGCTGTCAGTCCCTCGACACAACCCCCTTTCCTGCCACAACCAGGGTTTGGTCCAAGTATGTCAGTCATGACATGTCACTCTTTACTTATTTCCCTACCCACTGGCTCCTCCCATTCCTAAGAGGAATCAGTGTTGTTTCGGCCAGTGGTCATAGGTAACAAATAGCTTACTTAAGTTCTTTTTTAAAAGTACAGTAAAATTAAAAAGAGATAAAATTATGTATCACAGAGTACAACATTCTACTCATTTCCCAATTCTCTACCCTTCAAGGCAGAAAAACAGCAACTATTCATGATACTGTCTGATTCTCCAACTCTTCAGTCTCCCAAGCTGTAAGCTTAGTATATTTATATACTCAATATGCAGCTCTTCTTCCTGTCACCATGGGTACAGGGTATGTTTGTGGGTGGAGACAGCTATCACCCATGATACTTTGACAGTCTTCCATAGTGGATAAGCATTGAGGTTGTATCTTCCATGGATGCAGGAATACTAAAATTACAACTTCTAAGGGCCTACCTTAAATGTCTGTCTATCGCTGCAACCCTAGCACAGAAAAAAGGCACTGCTCATTTGTCCTGGAGGCTAATCCCAACAGGTTATTACAGTATGACTAATAGCAACAGTGGCAGAGAGAAAGGCATGGCTGTGTGTTAGCTCTATTTGCCATCACTCTTGTAAGCAATGCTGCTTGCAGCTGCTGTGGAGGTGTAAGGCTGATAACACCAGCATGTAGGAGGGCTGCTAGCACAGGTTCTTTGATCTGCTTTTCTAAGAAAAGCAACTTTAAGGGGTTTACAATCTCACTTTAATTAAACATACATATATCATTCACTTAATTCAGGGGAAAAAGTCAGCATCCTGAACTTCAGAGAAAACACAAACAGAAATTACAAGCAGAAATTATATAAACAGAGCAAATAACACAAATCAGCAGACAGGGCTTCTAACTATCTGTCCATAGCAGTACATACATAGTACCAGAGAGATAAGCACCAGCATCTGGGTTTTCAAAGGGGAAGGCTCCTTAAAGGCTACATAGAGTCTCATCTGTCCAAACCACACAAACACTCTTCCAATCAGTGAGCCCCCAAGCAAAATGCTAACTTTGGGGTATCTCTCTCTCTCTCTCTCTCTCTCTCTCTCTCTCTCTCTCTGTCTCCCTCTACACACTCTTGTTCAGGGTCAGAGGGTGTCACAACCCTGTGACTCAAACTCGTATGACTTAGGCTTTCTTGTGACTTAAGAAGGTCATCAGAGACTCTTGATTCAAAGACTTGTGATTCAAACAAAGGCGAGACTCTATCAAAGGCACTTGATTGCCTTAGTGCTGAGAAGCATTCCAAAAGAAAAAAAAACCAGCAAAAAGTCTCATTTTGTTTGCTTTTACAACTTTCTGTCTCCTTCTTTTCCCAGTCAACTGGTAAGTGGTGAGTCCTGTATCAATCAAACAAATGAACAACCAGCAACCCTTTATTAAGTGCCTACTATGTGCCAGGGTCTTTGCTATGTGCTAGGAATACAAAGAGTGAAATGGCCTCGAAACAGTTTACCTTCTATTGGGAGAGATATTATGTATGCACGTGAGTATATGTAAAGGAAATATGTACAGAATGAGTACAAGGTAGTTAAATACAAGACTGCTAGGGAGGGAGGAAGGGCATAAGCCACCGGAGGGATGAGGAAAACCTTTTGGAGGAAGCTGGTGCTTGAGCTGTATCTTGAGGGAAAAGAAGGATTCCATGAGAGTGAATTTGGCATGAGATGGGAAATGGATTGCCACGTGCAGGAACAGAGAGAAGGCCAATTTTTCTGGCTCTTATAGTGTGGGAGGGGGAATGACATATAAGGATGGAAAGATAGTTTGAAGCCAGGTTGTAAAGGGTTTTAGACAGTAAGCAGAAGAGCTTATATTTTATGCTGGAGACAGTTTATTAAGTAAGTATGTGATATGGTTAGATCTGTGCTGGAGGAGATCACTTTGACAACCATATAGAGGATGGATTAGGGTGGAGAAAGATGTGATTGGGGGATCAATTAAAAGGTCACTGAAATAGTTTAGACAAGAGGTCACGAGGGTCTGAAATAAGGTGGTGATTGCGTGAGTGGCAAGGAGTCCTATGCGAGAAATGTTTGTGGAAGTGGAAACAGCAAGATTTACCAATTGATTGGATGTAAGGGGTGAGAAAGAATGAAAAGAGGAGGCTACTGCTGAGGTTATAAGTCTAGGAGACAGGAAGAATAGCAGTACCTTTTACATAAATGTTGTTGTTATTCAGTTGTTTCAGTGATGTCCTACTCTTTGTGACCCCATTTGGAGTTTTCTTGGCAAAGATACTGGAGTGGTTTGCCATTTCCTTCTCCAGCTCGTTCTATATACTGGAAGAGCTGTATGGTTATGGGACAAATGTAATTTATCAGAATATAGAAAGATGATGAAAATTTAGTTACAGGGTCATAGCTAAATGTCTGAGGCCAGATTTGAACTCGGGAAGATGAGTCTTTCCTGACTTTAGGCCGAGAAGTCTATCCATTGTACCACCTGACTGCCTTTTACAGAGAGAAGTTTAGAAGAGGAATGGATTTTTGAGGAATGACAATGAATTCTTTTTTTGGAGAGGCTGATTTGGAGATGTGTCCAAGATGCCAAAAGGCAACTGAGATACAGTACTGAAATTTAGAGACTGGACTAGATTACAGACGTGTGATTCATTTCCCTGAAGATGATAATTAAACCGGTGGAACTGTTGAGGTCATCAAGTGAAGGAGAAATAGTATAGAGAAAGAAAGGGCAGAGTTTTGGGGAATAGCCACAGTGAAGGCATGTTATACGGATGGTGGGCCAGCAGAGGAGACCGAGGAGAAGTGACCAGACAGATGTGAGGAGAACCAAGAGAGAAGAATGTCATGAAAACCTAGAGAAGAGAGAGTAAGTGCCAACAGCATCAAATGTAGCAGTAGTTCAAGAAGGATGAGAGCTGAGAAAAGACCACCAGACTGAGCAATTAAGAGCTCCTTAGTAACTCTGGAAAGAAAAATTTCAGTTAAGTGTTGAATTCATAAACTAGATACCAAAGGACTGAGGAATGAAGGCAATGGATCTAGGCAGCTTTTTCTAGGAGTTTAGCTGATAAAGGGAGGGTAGACCTAGCTGGAAAGGATAGTAGAGTTGAATTAAAGTCCTCTGTAAGTGCACCATGAACATGGGTTGTCTATAGCTATGTATAGAGTACTAGACTTTGACTCAGGAAAACTTGAGTTCACATCTAGACCTAGATACTTACTAACTGTGTGACACTGGGCAAGTCACCTAACCTCAGTCTGCTTTAGTTTCCTTACCTGTAAAATGGAGATAATAAAATAGCTCCTATCTCTCAGGATTGATGTGAGATAAAACAAGGTAACATTTGTAAAGTGTTTGCAGATCTTAAGATGCTATATAAATTCTTTTATTTTTATTAGTTTCACAGTAGTACCCCATACCTCTTACCTAAGCATTTTGCTCACTCCACCTTGTTCTTGTACTATCCAGATAGTCCAGATAGATTTCCAGAAAAAAAGATCATTACCATGAGGTTATTCTCAAAAATTTTAAGGGTTCTACGGATAACACTATTGTGAGAGAATCTACTTCCCCTACTCACCACTCTGGCTCTTGAGTCTCCGCCAGTGTTCTTCCTTTTACGCATTTTCAGCCACTCTTAATAATGACAGTTTAGATATTAAAAATGACTAGCTACTTGAATTTTTAACGAAGCAAAGAAATTACAATAATAACACATTCATATTTTAAAGCAAAGGCATACATCACAATCCACTCATAAACTTGTGTCAGTCATACTCTTCAACCAATGTGATTATCTGTAGGGCAGAGTAGATAACATATTTTTATAGATACATGCCAAGAAGGCACATGAGTGATGAAAACCCACGTTTTCCAGGGTAACTCACAACTCTGGAGTTGTAAACTTTGGCATCCTCTTTATGTCTCGGAAATTATCCATAAAGGTTCTCGATGAATGGAGCTTCTATGTTCAATAGATGCTTCTGCTCCTACGCTGAGCTGATCTGCCTTGTGCTTCACCAACACCTCCCAGTGCATAATGCCTCAGGTGAACTAATGGGCCCACTGTGTGACTTCTCTGATTCTCTGCTTCCAATTTGTTTCTCTGCTCAGCTGGACCTATCTCTCAACGGCAGTTGTAGCATTCATTACTTTCAGCTTCAAAGATAGATGATACAGTTTTGAAGTTTGTCTTTTCACTTCTCTATGTTTCTGGGTTCAGCTTCTGGATCCTCTTTATCTCACATAAGCTAATAATTAGTCACTGAATTTTCATCTTCTTTCTATAATCTGATAAATTACATTTGTCCCATAATCATACAACAGTTCTAGTATCTGTATCTTCCTGGTTTACTACAGTTTTTCACATTTAAAACTCAACAACTGTTTCAGAGCTCTGAGGACAATTTATACAATATAGTGCCATTGAAAGACTTGCATCAAAAGGTCCCAGTTCCACTCCCAAATCTGCCACTACTTGACTGACTATGAGCAAGTAGCACAACATCTTTGGGCTTCAGTTTCTCTATAAAATTATGCAATTGTGATTATATATATATATATATATGTATATGTATAACTAAGGCTATGGCTATCATCAATCTTCCTTCCTATGACATGATATACATACACACATATAACACCCATGCACATATATATGTACATATTTGTAAAAATACATATTACATGTATGTACATATACATAATATACCCCATGATATAAATATATGGATTTATAATGTGCATATAACACATATCTGTATATATGCATACAATATATAAATATATAGATATGCATATACACAATACAATATTGTATATGTACACATGTACACATAATATACATATTTGCAGATTTGTACACATAAGCACACATATATATAATACAATAACATATGAACAACAAATATATACATACAATGCCTACACATACGTATATACATGCATTATATTCACATATATGTATATATAAACACACATATATACATACACATGTGCACGTACACAGCTTGCCTGAGCCTTTAGAGGGAGGGGGAGAAGGAGGCCTTTCACTAATGTTTGGTACTAGTCTAAAAAGGTGGATTTTGGTGGGCTATGAGGCTTATATTTAATAAACCACAGTGTGACGTAGAGAATTGTCCTTGGAGTTAGAAAAAGCAAGATTCAAGTCCAATCCCTGAAAATTCCTGGAAGTGTGGTCCTGGGCAAGTCGTTTAATTTATCAGTGCTCCAGGCAAAATCTTTAAAACTCTAAGTCTCAGAGAAGGTACAATCTGCTTTGGTGGAAGAATTTACTAATCGGAAGCTCTCCACACCAACGAAACAACAGGAACAGTGCAAAAATGATGTTCTATAGCAGGGATGTCCAAAATATGGCTCGCGGGCCACTGCAGTGTGATTTTATGTGGCCCGACTATAGGTCTTAATTTTCACGAGCAAAAAAATAAAATAATAATTTAGATGGAATGTGCATTAGATTTTTTTTTCCTTTTTTTTTTAAATTTATTTTGGACATGTTTGGTTTTCAGCATTGATTTTCACAGGCGTTTGAATTACAAATTTTCTCCCCATTTCC